>JAWQEG010005421.1:0-14741 GCA_033782935.1 Petrolisthes cinctipes | reverse complement strand
TTCTCCCTCATGACTTTCTCGCTTGTTTTCCCTCACGAAGGTAAAAAGTCGATTTTTCTTACAGTATATCACCTTTCTTCACTTCCGCCCCTTCTTTTACTTTACTCACATATTCTTTTATATTTCACTTTCTTGTTTTTTATATATTAATTCCTCATTCTTTCTTTATCATATTTACTATTCGGTTTTCTCTCCTTCTCTCTCGTCTACAGATGCTACTATATATTAATTCTTTATCTACGCTTCCTTCTTTTACTCTAAGTTCCATATTGTATTTTATGTTCCACATTACTTCAATTCTGCTTTTGTATTTTGATTTTCACTGATAAATACTTCTGTGGTGACACGTAGCATGTTCCGCTAATATACACAAGACACTTGCAGACGTCCCCAGCCGCACATCTACCCACCAGATATATTCCGGAGCTCCTCTCTCTTCTCTCTTACACCACACCCACAGCCGGACACAAACACCTTCACCACCCACATGATTCAACTAACTGATATATTATAATATTATGTCCAAGTATATCACCTTACTCCACTCGTTTAGCTATGATTCTTTGATTCAGTTATATATATATATATATACAGGGTGATTAAAAAAAAACGTTACCTGCATATTATATTTATTACATGTATATTATACACTGCACACATAAGCATGTAAGACATGCAATACAGAACTTATTTACAGGAAATATGTATTGGAAATATATATTTATTAAGGAAAATTATAAGTAATATAGAAATCTGAAAAAGTTTTTTACTTTCAAAGTGAATTTTCATAAAACTGGTGAGCCAAATGGGAAAACCTACCGAAACAAAAGTTGTAGAGCAGATTTACCTTTTTCAAAACATATATACATATAATATACTTATATTAAAAACTAAACGACATATTCCTGTGTAAATATCGAGACTCTGCATGACACACAGTCAGAGATAAAACAGTCAAGAGTATGCCTGTAGTATGTTACTAAATAATGTTTAACTTTAATACCTGACTGTAAATATTCGTAAATTTTCATTATATTTTGGAACTGTCACAGTGGAAAAAAACAAAAAAAAAACGTGGGAAACTATTGCTCAAAATCACACTTTGCTTTCCAAAAGCAAACACACTACCTGTTTTAAAGGTAGACTACCATACCAGTACTCACACGCACACACACAATCAATCAAAATGTTAAGTCCACGATATCAGTCTCTTCCGCATCACCCTCAGCTGGTAATGAATATTACCAGTGAACACCACGACACTGGCCACACATTGACGAGCAAGATAAACCAGCTCTCTGAGGTTAGGTTGGAGGAGTCGGTTTCAGTCCTTTTCCAATGCTCTCCTCCCATCCCCACATCAATGGTTAAGATTGTTGCCACGACAGTTCTGTATTTGCAACAACACCCTCAGAGAGTTTAAACGAGCTGCATCACTTGTCGGTGGTAAGGTAGATAACTGAAACTGTGATTTGACTGACATCTTTGCTATTGTTCTCTTGTATATATATGCAAAACTTCACCAGCTTCAGCCACTTCATCTGGAGAACCTTCTGGATTATTAAACACAGACACTGTATTGCACACGTCTCTACTGTTCTTCAGGATGGTAAGAGCTTTTCTTTTACCTTTCCCAAACATAGCTGATGTTGTGTTGCATCCTGTAACTGCGTACAGCAGCAGTACTTTTGGCGGAGATGTCCCAGATTTCCTTGAAGTTTACGAATATTATATGTTTTACTTGGTTTATGACCTTTACCAGTCTTTAATATGTATAACTCGTGAAACGTAATGAAAGCCCCACCACAATAACGTCCATGCTCAGTATGGTTAGCTCTTTACCATTATGTTTCCACCAGATTTAACGACACGTCATTTGTCTTTGATGGTACGTGTTGTAGAGAGACATGTTTTTAAGGTACAATATATCAGTCTCCATGTTTCCTTAATTAACTTGCCCTTTCTATTTTTTTTCTTTCTCGTTCACACCTTTACTTAACCTTTTGCTCCCCTTTTTCTCACAATATCCACTACCCCTCCACATCAACATTAACCTACTTCCCTCTATTTCTTACATCCCTCAACTTCTTACTTCCTACTCTTACTTCTCTCTACTAATGCACAATTTCACCTCGGTTTCACATTTTCCCTTTCCTTCTCCGTCAATCCACCCCTTTTTCCTCTTCCCCTCCTTTTCCTTCCCACAACTTACTCACCTACACTAATCCAGCATTTTTTCACTCTTTCCTTTCTTTCTTTGCTCTCCTTCGTACCTTCGTATATATACTCCTATTTTGACATTATTCTCTCTTCATTACTTCTTTTATTACTTCTTAGCCCTGTTTTCCCCTTGCAAAATTTCCCTCACTTCCCTCACCGACACAAATCCAGCATTTTTCCTCTTTCCTCCCGTTCCTACATTTATATATACGCCTATTCTGACTTTTTTCATTCCTCCTTTGCTTCCTCTACTGTGTTCGTCTTATCATACCAGTTTTCCTCTTATAGCACTTCCCCCTCTCCCTCCCCCTCTTCCCCCCAGCTATTTTTATCTTTCCTCCTGTTGCATTGTCTCCTCTTCCTTCCTCCTAGGTAATCCCCTTCTCTCTTGTTACCCTGCATGTCTTTCCTTCCGAGCCCCCGTTCCCTCCCCAAGCTCACGTCTCTTCCCCATCAGTAAAAATTTTCCTCCTTTCTCCCGGCTGATCTCTCCCTCGTTTTACTTTACTCCCCTTCATTTATCTTTCCTCGTCTTTCCCTTCTACCTCTCCTCACGTGTTGTCACTTCCCTTATTCTCTCCAAATTCTCTTCTTCTACTCCCTACTCATTCCATTTCTCTTCTTACTTCTCCTTTTCCTCCCAGTTCCCTCCTCTTCACATTTCCTTCCACTTTTCTTCCCTTTTCTCCCCTCATTCTTTCTATTTCCTTCACTCCCGCTTTCCTTCACTGTCATTCTTCTGTACCTCTTCTCCCACTTATTTGTTCTCTTCACACTGTTCTTTCTTTCCTCTTTCCTTATTACCTTTCCTCCTACTTCCCTTCTTACCAAATACACTTAGTGTCGTCCTCAATTTGAAAATATAGACCCCTTCCTCTCCCTCCTTCCGTAACGGGCAGCAATGTTCAGTGTGAGTGTGTGTGTGTTCATTTCGAAGCAGTGGACGACTTTCCCTCCTTCGATTCTTCTAAATGTCAAGCCTCTTACACTTTCCAAGATCTACGCCCTTTTGTTAAGAGGGTAATATACTGCTGATACTGTGCATTACAGCGCCTTGATTCCTCCAAAGTATACCATGAAACAGGATTTGGTTAACAATAATATAGGTGGCCTATTGCCTGGAAGAGTTTAGCGGAATAAATTACTTCCTTTTTATCAACCCGGTACTACCCTCTTGACTTCATCTAAAAACCCCATTCTTCTGAATCTCCAAACCGCTCCTCTAGTAAGCCACACTCTCTTTTGTAGTGAAGGTTGTGTTTGCATTAACCAAGGGGAAGGAAGGTATTGGCTTTAGACCCTGGGAGTGATCGTAAAGTAAACTTTTTCAATCCTCTCTTCTGTGTGTAGTGGAACATTTACCTGACCACGGTCTTATCTCACTCCCTGAACACGGACAACGACAACAAGGAAAAGGGAAAATATGAAGGTAAAGAACAGAACAAGGGTAATGATAAGGGGACACACACACACACACACACACACACACACTCCATCAGAAACATTACCTGAGTCGACCCCAGAGCAACCATTTCTTCTCTATTCAGAAGAACCTTCACTCAGCATGGATAACAGATTCCTTGTAACTCTCCTCCTTTGTAGAGGGATTAAGTGGAGTAAGCACTGAGAAGCCGGTGAAGTGGAAGTACAGTCGGCAGCAAAAAGCCTGTCGCCTCACTCGATAGTTTTTGAAGAATATCATAAAAGATAATCATCGAACACATTCATTATACAGAACTACAATGCCCAGGGGAAAAATTATTACATTTGTCTTGTTCTTCAGGTTATGAACTTGTGTTGTGTATTATTTCCATACTGCACTTTATGACTTGGCAGCTAGGGCGGCAGGACTTATGCCACCGACTGTACAGAAAAATAAGAAAAAGAAGGGAGGAACGGAGAAGGACGAAAACACAGACAGGAAGAAAATTAACACAAGGGGGAAAATGTAAAAGGGGATCGAGGAAGAGAAAGGAAGAGTTATGGCAAAGAGATAAGGTGAGCATTGAGAAGATGTTATCGAGGGAAGGAAGATAAGAGGAGGGAGGAGGGAACGAAAGATGGTAAGAGAAAAATGTAATGGACAAAGGAGGGGGCATACGTCTTAAATGTGTTATGTAAAAATGAGGCAAAATTATATTCACCTCTTAACGACGCAATTCCTTGGCTTTGTCGTTAGTTCATATCTCCACCAAACTCGTATGCAATGGCTGAATTATTAGATAGTATACTAGAACTAGTTACAAACTATTCTATATTTCTTAGGGAAACTCTTGTTATCTCAAGGTTACAAGGGAAAACTAATGAAGAAGAGAGGAGGAGCAGAAAGGTACAGTACCTGAAGATAAAAGAAGGAAAGAGGGAACGGAAAAGAATAAAGCAGATAAAAGGAATAGATAAAGAGGTAAGAAAACGAAGAGAAGGAGAAGGAAGAGAAATAAGGGGTGAGGAGAGAGAAGGAATAAAAATAAGGAGGAAGGAAGGAGGAGGAAGTAGGGAGATGGAAGAGAAATAAAGAGGAGGGAGAGAGAAGGAGGATAAATATGGAGGAAGGAGAGAGGTTCCTTGGAGCGACCACCAACAGCTAGTGAAGGATTGTCTCCCGTCCCCCCAACACTACACCTGCAGAATATGTAATAGGCTGGCAGGCACACAGCAGGCGGCCACCAAACAAGGAGGCAGAAGGAAGGCAGGATGGCAGAATATAGGCAAGGAGGCAGGTACGAGAAGGCAGGCAGGCAGGCGGGAGAAGACAAGCAAGCAGAGCAGAGAATGCACGTAGCCAGACAGAAGGCAAGCAAGACGTCATACAGGCAGAAGGTGGGAAACTACACAGACAAATGGTCTGCAGGCAAGCAGGCAAGAAGAAGGTAGTGACTCATGAAATTACCCCTCCAGCATTAGCTTATTTTCTGCAGTATACTAGCACCTACCCTGAGTTTTTCATACCTGAAATATGTAAATTGATAAGAAATGGTGAAATGCAAAATTTTTATTGGGGAGGATATAGAAATTGAAATTCATCCTTTCGTCTATAATTTTACCATTATTTAGCATGAAAGTTATTTTGTCCTTATTTGTGACACTAAGCAAGTGAGAGAGGCCCAATATCATATCCAATTTTGCTCGAGTTGCCTAGATATTGCATTTGAAGGAGCATAAGTCGTAGTAATGGAGAAAGATGGATGAAGGTTAAGTGTTCCAGAGTTGACCAGTTTTCAACTGGTCAACTCTGCAGTGTAAAACTGCGTAATTTTGAAAGCAGAGTACCGATTAACTCTTGCATTAGGGAGTTAGACAAAAAAAAGGGAAGGTCGAGAGGCTTGGCGAGTGGTTGCATGCTCTCCTGAGGGAAGGAAGCATACATTAAGAGAGTTCAGAAGAGCAATGTCCAGCGTAATAGAGATAAAATAGAGAGATGGCGATGAAATTTTCCTACGAAGAAAAAAATGGTAGTGCATCAGTAACTTGATGAGACGAAATAACTTTGATTCCACCCTGTCCTGGAGTGTTATAAAGGTTGAGCCACTCCACCCTTGGGAGCTGTACTCCATACAGGGGAGGATGAAACCCCTGTACAGAGACAGCGACTGTGTGAGGGTGAAGAATTCAGTGTATCTGAACATCACACCAAATTTCTTTAAAGCAGTTTAAATGAGAGAGGTAATATGATCACTCGAAGAGATATTATGAGAGTAAGACACTTCAAGAATAGTCATATGGAAGATTAGTACGAGATAAAGAAATTCAGGTATGGAGACAATGAAAACCACAAGGTTTTCTCTGAGCTAGTCACAGATGAAGGAATGGTCAAAAGTCAGGCATGTCCATGTATCATCACGTGATGTAGAGAAGAACTGCTGGAATGGGCGGCTGTCTAAACAAGTGGAGTAATGTAGAGTGGAATCATCAGTATATGAGTGGATAAGGGAGGAAGTACAGCTAAGAGAGAGAGAGAGAGAGAGAGAGAGAGAGAGAGAGAGAGAGAGAGAGAGAGAGAGAGAGAGAGAGAGAGAGAGAGAGAGAGAAGGCGGCATTACCATCCAGGTGTTGAACAAATTAGAGGAAAGGAAGGGGGCAGGAGATGTCAAGGGGAAGGAGTGGAAGGCTGAGGAAAGGTGGAAGGTCGGACTGAAGTAGAATGAGCTCGAGGCGTTGAAGAAGGAAGGGTAAGCGCAGGAGTGGTGGAGGGAGGAGAGGTGCGAGGAGCTGGAGGCAGATGAGGTAAAGAGAAGGTGGAAGGTGAAGGAAAAGACAGAGGAAAAGAGAAGGAAGAAGGAGAGAGAAAGAGATGTAGGAAGAAGAGGGAAATAGAAGGAGGAAGGAGAGGGAAATAAAAGGAGGAAGGAGAAGGGAAGAAACGGAGGAAGAGACAGAAGAAGATACGGAGAAATGAGAGACTGCGGAAGAATAGTGGGAAAGATACGAAAGAAGGAGAGGGAAATAGAAGGAGGAAGGAGAGGGGAAGAGCAGGAGGAGGAGAGATGGAGGGGAGGAAGGAAAGTTTGAAAATCAATGAGTGAAAGTAATATTTATGCATGGAAAGGGGGACGTGGTAAGAGTAAAGAGAAAGTGAAGGAAAATAAATGAAAAAATTCATCATACGAGACATTTTACAAAATAAGATATAGAGTTCAGAAAAAGAAAGAGGGGTGAGAATGAGAGAAGGTAAGTAAATAAATGAGAAGTGAAGAGGAGACTAGGAAAAGCAGGAGGAGGAGGAGGAGGAGGAGAGAAATAAAAGAGAATTATGAAAAGAAAAATAAGGAAGAGGCAAGAGGGGGAAGAAGAGGAGGAAGAGGAAAAATAAATGAAAAATAGATAAGAAGATTAGAAAAAGATAATGAGGAGTGAAGAGGGGAAGAGAGAAATTAAAGAGATATGAATAGTAAAATGAAGAATGAAGATTAGGAAGAGGACGAGAGAAACGGGAAAAAATATATAATATATATAAATATAAAATAGAAGAAAAATGAGGAGAGGTGAATGGGGGAAAGAGGAGGAGGAGATAAATAGATATGAAGTAAGAAATGATGGAAATGGAGGAGGAGGAGGAAGAGGAAGAACAGGATAAGGAGAATGAGGAAGAGGAAAAGGAGGTAAGATATGAAGCATGCAGATGGGCTGAGTACAGACTAATTATGTAGCAGCACTGTCGCCCATTAGAGAGAGAGAGAGAGAGAGAGAGAGAGAGAGAGAGAGAGAGAGAGAGAGAGAGAGAGAGAGAGAGAGAGAGAGAGAGAGAGAGAGAGAACAATTATGCATGACTGTGGAGGTGGTAGTGATGATGGTGACTGCAGCAGTAATGACAGTAATGAGGGTCTTATGAGGGTGACTGTTTTGACAATGACAGACAATTTATAAATGTGGTGGTGTCGACGTGAGTATTATTGTACTGATGTTGGTTATGGTGAATGTTGTTGTGATGGTCGTAATTACAATGGTGGTGATGGTGAATGTTGTGGTGATGGTTGTAATAACAATGGTGGTGATGGTGAATGTTGTGGTGATGGTTGTAATAACAATGGTGGTGATGGTGAATGTTGTGGTGATGGTTGTAATTACAATGGTGGTGATGGTGAATGTTGTGGTGATGGTCGTAATAACAATGGTGGTGATGGTGAATGTTGTGGTGATGGTCGTAATTACAATGGTGGTGATGGTGAATGTTGTGGTGATGGTTGTAATTACAATGGTGGTGATGGTGAATGTTGTGGTGATGGTCGTAATAACAATGGTGGTGATGGTGAATGTTGTGGTGATGGTCGTAATTACAATGGTGGTGATGGTGATGATGATGACTTGTGGTGGTAGCAATATTACACTATTGTTGTTGCTGCTGATGTTGCCTATTATATTACTGATAACTGAAGCCACAATGTAATACAACAATGCATCTCACAAATCTAAAACCAATATTGTTATTACATCAACGATGTATTAATTTAGCGAATCACGTCTTATTCTGAGTGAATTGGAAGACTACTGATTCGTCCAGAAAACAGACTATATACCTCAGTATACGAGGTGGGGGATCTGGTTGTTGCATTGTTTGGAGGTATCATTAGCCCTGGAAATTACCCAAATTAGATTAGGATCGACCCCCTTTAACTGCTCCAGCTAAGGCTTTGCATTATATGCATTAATTAAGAGGAGAAACCCTCGATGGTAAAGAGGAGTCCTAGTGAAGCCACCAAAGTATGTCGCTAAACAAATCCCTCTTTGTAACTTTGAAGAGATATTTTTCATGGGATAGTTTGGAAGAATGAAAAGCCTTTCAGTTTACCATAAAGAGGTTCTCCCATTAAGCATACAGTATATCTGAGACAAAATATAGCATAACATCAAAGTATACGTATAAATGTTCTGCCTTACTTACATGTGTGTCAGTATGGTCCCAGGTGTATGCTGGACTCTATTCAGCACTTCACAATTGTTATCAATATGGTGATTTTTTTCTCTCTTTTTCTGTATATTCACTTTTGTTGCATTTCCAGTAAAATAAATGTATATTATATTAAAAAAGAATACCTAAATATCTTTTGTTAGGGGAAATACAATTATTAATCAACGAATTTTACAAACCCCTATCCATTGCAATTAAGTTTCCTGAAGCATGAAAGTGCGGCGAGACTAAATCATATATGTAGCTTTTGATCAAATGTGTAAATTCGAAAAGAAATATTATATAGCCGTTAGGCGCTATGCTATTCTTAATGTCATTACAATATTGCATCAAAAACATCCCATTCCAGCCTCGTCCTTTCTCTTTATCACATCCTTCACTTTTTCAAACCTCTTGGCTTTACAAGAAATAATTATTATAGCCATCATCTTCATTATCATCATCTCTCCCTCGATCATGTACACTCTTTATAATGTCTCCAAGCAACAGTGATTCACCAGCCCTCACATTAATTAACACCTCTTTCAATCTTAGTATTGCACTTTTCACCAAAGACACAACATTTAATTAAAAAGATACAACAGACGCCAAACGTGTGTCTATAATAGGATTTTCTCCCAACCCTCTCCTCAACCTAACTAGACTTGCCCCCTGTTGAGCAAGGAATGAGCGCCTACTCTTGACCAAATCAGCCCCAATCGATACCTATTTCTCTCCTCCTCTTTCCCCTTCCACATACACAGACCAAGAGAGTGCTGCAGAATGGGTTATAATAGTTTCCTGAATGAGTGTGTTACACAAATTAATAAAATATATTATTTTCATAACACCATGGGCAATATCGCACTGGCTACTCAAGAAACAGTACACCTTTGAGTATTACCGCAATATAACGTAAAGCCTATAGAGAGTACGTGAATAAGCTATATAATTCTACCCAATTTCGTTGCCATATAATTTTTCCACAGAGAGACTGACCCCCGGAGGATTCAACTACTGCACTGTAGGTTTGATCTGGGAAGGTTGCTAATGCTAGGTTCAGAATGTTGTTATAGTATGAAATTTCGCAATATATTATCGAAAGTTCATCCTGTCAATAAGTGTCAGACCTGCATGACATGTGTTATCCCTGGCACAGGCTAACTAGTTTTACTCCTGTTATGGTTACATCTCCCTACAGGTGGAAATACGTGCTACCCGGTCCTTGCCTTACACTCACTCTCACGCCAACATTAAGCGACAGTTTTAATACATTTTGGGTATATGCAATCAGGCCAATTACTAACACTAATAATGTCTATATACGGTACCTCATATGAACACACAATGTACAGTACACGATCACACAATATGGCTAGTGTTGTGCCACTAGGATTAGGTAAGACCTGAGTACTTGTTGAAGTCATACGCAGTGTTGTTATAATGTTTCTCATGTAGCCTTACGCATTAAGAGGTTGAATACTTTTTTTACAGAGTGTACCATCTCTAGCCACAACACTGTTTTCATACGATGTGATCAATAAGCGAGAAATCCACCGGGAGAGTTTTATGACTACGTAACCACCTGCTTACTATTAAGAATTATGGCTCGTGAAGGTATGCGTGCCTCTACCAAACTCAATTATATTGAAATTATACAAGTCATGGCACATTATTTTTTTGAGCATCGAAATACCTACATGGATAAAACTCATCCAACTTACTTTATCTTTGTTCTTATTTGTTGGTGAATTTGAAGGACTCTGATTCCACCAAATTGTGCCATGAAATAAATCCCGTATTACTGTAGTACCATTGAGAGCGTCTGTTTTCTGGTATAGTTAGAAGGAATCAGTAGCCTTCCAATTTTCCAACAAGAGAAGTTGCCCTTAAGGGAAGGTCCTGTAATGGCGGAGTTTGAGGGGTTAAAAATGCACAATAAAGGCAGACCACGTCACATCAGTAGATAACTGGAGTTTTAATTAAGGGAGGAGACCTGCTTAATGAATAATTAAGACTGCAGGCACGACTCCCACCCCAACACCGACACCCCAACACTGCTGGTGCGGTTCGATAGGTTTATCCTAATTCGTACTACCTGAAAAATACCGTACCGTAATTTCGTATGGTACCTTTATTTCCCATTCGTACCGTACCAGTTCGATATAATATCGTACCGTAATTTCCTACCCAATTTCGTACCAATTTACTTAAATAGGCTACACGTGTTTGGGTGTGTGTGCACGATCCAGTAAATACAAGGTCAGCTTTCACGCATATTAGCCTTACCTCTCCACTATTCCCACCCACTTAATTTGACGTCAATGACGTTAGTGAAAAAGAGAATGGGAGAGAAATGGGAAAACTATAAAAAAAAATTACATGAAAATTTTTTGAAATTCCAAATTATGATATTATATTTTTAAGTGTTTACACTTTCAAGTAAGACATTGCAGTAACTAGTCTATTACAAAGAAAATATTTTTTCATCCTTATTTACTTCCATTATTATCAAAATTATTATTATTGTTATAATAATAGTAATAATAATAATAATAATAATAATAATAATAATAATAATAATAATTTTAATAATAATAATATTGATAATGATAATAATAACAATAATAATAATAATAATAATGATAATAATAACAATAATAGTAATAATTATCATTATAATAATAATAATAATAATTATTATTATTATTATTATTATTATTATAATCGTTCTGTGTTGAGTACTCCATTAATTATTTCTGTTGCGTTACAAGTTTTGGATTTGCGTGGCGGGGCAGGGTGTAACAGTTGTAATAAATACACTGGCGAAATATGTTGGCATAGTTGCTGTTGAAATGTTGCCAGCCTGTTTACTAGCTGTAGAGTTCTATCTCTTCCTTCTCCAGAGGGTCCTAGTCCAAACTCCCCTCCCCTTGTTACCATATAGACGAGTGTCCCTTGTTCCCACCACACATTTTTTGCACACCATTCCCCAGAGAGAGACACACATTGACTCTTACCCCATGTCTTACTCTGAACGAAATAGCCTTACTGGAACACGACTCACCCTGTGCCAAGATAAGGAACAACACCCTATGAAGAGGAGATTTTATTGATGGCGATTCGATACTATTTCTTTAGGTCAGTATTGGAAAAAGCCAACAGTCCCCGCAACAGCCGGGATTTCTTCTAAGGTGTCTTTGACCTGAAGAATCAGTACGGAACGTCGTCAATAAAGGCTCCTCCTTAAACGGTGTTATCCCTTATTCATTCCGTCAAGCTAATTAAAGTTTTAAGAGGTTAATGCATTTTTTGTACATTGGAGTGCCTTGATTACACCGAAATTTGCCAGAAAACAGATATAGATCAACTAACAAAAATAATGGTGGCTTTATGCATGGCATGGTTTGGAGGAATCAGTAGCTCCAGATTTACCAACACTGTTCTACACCTAAACTCATGACATACCCTGTCTAATGTATGACATCCTTTGATTAACACACCACTCTCATGCTCTTTATGAGTTGTGCCCGGGAAAGAGAGAAGACTGTGTAAGGCCAGAAAATAATTATTATAAGAATAGGAGACAGAGAAGACGGATAGTAAACATGTACCAGTCCTCTAAGGCTTTAACTCGTTCAGGATCTGATACAGTACCTTATTCTGGAGTTGTAGTTAATATAATATTATATGCAGCAGTGGCCTTTATGATAATGGGGTTATTTCCTCCATTTTCAATACGTATAGGGTTAACATTACCTGGACTTATATATTTTGGCCTGGACAATCCTGTATTGGAATACATTAATTCCTAAAATGTATTATTTTATGTTTAGTAGTTATTATCATGGTTTGTTTGATAAGGTATGATAAACCTAGTTTATAATTTCGTATTATATAAAATTCATTATGGATCTGGTTAGTTCCCTTGGCTAACCGTACAGGAAGGGTTAGTTTCCCTAAGACCTGTAATTTATTGCCTGTCATGGTTGACAATTTTATGTCACCTGTTCAATCTTGGTTTATAAATGCTGCTGGGGACCTAATTTGCTCAATTTGTTAAAGGAATTATCCGATAACAAGGAAACTGCGGCGCCTGTGTCTATCATTAAGTGGGTGTTACTATGTGATACTAGGACAGGGAATTATAGTATATTATTGGTAAATGCGACGACAGGGCCTACAGTTATATTTTCGGGACGTTTTAATATTGTGGCGGTCTCGTTTCATACATCATGTTTCGACTGTGCCAGTCCCGTTTCATTCTGTTAAGGATCATGCATTCATCTAAGGAATGCGACTGTGACTCATGTAAATGACTGTATTTATGATTACTTTCGTTACAGTGTTTGCAACGTTTTCCCTGTGATTCCCCTTGAGTAGGTGTGGCATCAAAATTAAAAATCTTTGTACCCTTGGATTGAGTAATCTGTAATTCACGATGTATGATACGAGATTCCTTCGAATTTAAAGCTAGAGACCCTGATAGTGCAAGTGCTTTTGCTGGTTCACTTGTATTTATGTTGTCTGGGCTGTTATTGAGGAACCTATCTTCTAACATGTTCGTGGACAAGTGAAAAATAATGTAATGTAACATGTAATGTGTACCTACTTTAGATGACTGTAGTTGCAACGACGATGACGACGAGTGGAAGTTTTGTTGGGGCGTTGCCTGACGAGGCGACGATGTGGTGAAGGGGCGACGACCGTGAAGTGACGAAGCGATGATTAGTTAGCTCGCACACTAACACACTAACAGTCGTAATTGGAGTGAAGATGATGAACGTTGACTTGCCTTTTACGAGAGAATTTACGTATAAGGAGGCGTCAGCGTGGAGGTGATGGAGTGATGGCGTTATCCTTACGAAAGCATTTACGTAACAGGATCGCCGTAGTGATGAAGTGATGATTGTTTGTTGTGAAGTAGATGAGGTTCTCTGTAGGTCAGTTGCAGTTATGTTGAAGCAGGTGTTTCTTGTAGGTGAAGAATTTGTGGTTTATCTCCTCGTTAGAGGTCGTAAGATTACCCACTGAAGAAATTACTTGAGAGAATTTACAAGCAGATTCCTTCAACTTGT
Source organism: Petrolisthes cinctipes (assembly GCA_033782935.1). Classification (NCBI taxonomy): domain Eukaryota; kingdom Metazoa; phylum Arthropoda; class Malacostraca; order Decapoda; family Porcellanidae; genus Petrolisthes; species Petrolisthes cinctipes. The sequence continues at coordinate 1,058 of JAWQEG010005421.1, read as the reverse complement.
CCTTGAACTATGTTAGTCACTGTACCCCCGTGAAGTCTTTACCTTGTAATTTGCTTTGTTGCAAAACACCGCTGCCATCAAAATGTACCAGTCCTCTAAGGCTTTAACTCGTTCAGGATCTGATACAGTACCTTATTCTGGAGTTGTAGTCGTAGTAGTTGTTGTTGTTGTGGTTGTTGTGGTCTTAGGTAGCGAGCTCGGCGTCGTGGTGTTCTTAGGTAATTGACTTGACAAGTTTCTTTAGGCTTAATTTATTTATACATACTTATCTCTATACAGGGAATTATATTTGATGCCTTGGTTTTAATTATGATTGTGTCTCTCTCTTATGGAGACAGTTTCTAGCCCATAGAGAGTCAGAGTAGGAATCCTGCATATTAGTTAACCTTCACTGCTTATATACATTCTCTATTGGGAGAATGAAAAGGGATGGAGTTGTATTTAAGCTCCACCCAATTCTCCTCTCTCTCTCTCTCTTGCTTTCTCTCCCTCTCTCTTGCTTTCTCTCCCTCTCTCTCTCTCTCTCTCTCTCTTGAGTTTAGAGATGACAGTGAGAAATTGGAGGTAAGATGGGTAAGGAGGTTGGACCCTCTTGTGTTTGTTATTGTCAGAAGGTCTTCTGGTTTATGTTGCTTCAAGTGGGGAAGCTGTGGTGTTACCCTCCTCTATTGTACTGTACAAACACGAAGGTAAAACAAGGAAAGCAAAGACAGTGACATGGAGGAAAGGGATTGGCTCGGGGCAGAAGTGGCGTCCAAACCCATATAATGATACCCACATCATTGCCGGAAACACCCCCTTACGGAGCGAGCAGTAGAGCACCTTGATTTCTCCAATGTGTGCCAGAATACAGAATCATATTAACAAAATTGAGGGTAGCCTGTTGACTGGAATTGTTTGGATGAATCAGTTGATCCAGAACTATAAGGGTTTTGACACCCCTTCGAACATGAACCCCTCCCTTTTTTTTCTTTTTTTTAACTGTTCCTCCATTTCTTCTATTTTGATCGTGCTCTATGCTTCTCTCTACCATCTTCGTCCCCTATACCATCTTACAG
>JAWQEG010005420.1:0-43946 GCA_033782935.1 Petrolisthes cinctipes | reverse complement strand
GGGAGAAGGAAGGAGAAAGGAGGGGGGGGAGGGGTCCAGGTTGATAAATGGTGAGGGATCTGTCGTATGGAGGGAGAGGGTGCAGGCAGGAGAAGGGAGTTGTCGGGTGAAGGAAGGAGAGAGGCGAGGCGAGATGAATGAAGGAGAAGGTGTCGCCTGAAATGGAAGAGAGAGAGAGAGAGAGAGAGAGAGAGAGAGAGAGAGAGAGAGAGAGAGAAGAGAGAGAGAGAGAGAGAGAGAGAGAGAGAGAGAGAGAGAGAGAGAGAGAGAGAGAGACGGAATGCAATGAATGATTAATATTGGTGGCCTAAGAGGAAGGAAGTAATGGGATTAACCAGAGATGATGGATGGTTCTTAATGAATCAATGAATGCGTGTGGATGAAAATGATAAAGATGAATAAGACAGAGAAACGGTGGAGTAAATCTTGGAGGAAAATAAATGAGACTGGAGGCGGTATGCAAGAACATTCACTGTGTATATACGATAGCGTGGTACCGGTACGATGGCTCTAAGGACAAACAACAGAGCCATCATACCGTTACCACTCCGTCGTATACACCATGAATGTTCTTGCATATACGGCTCTGGGTAAAAGAGAAGGTGGACACATTTTTCCCATCCTTATACTGAATGCTCTCTTCCTTTCCTACGTATGGTACACTCTAGCTTTCACCTCCAACCACTACTACCTTTACACTCCTTTGAAAAACTTGCATATAGGTGAACTATAAAGGATAAACAAACATATGACATTGGTGTGCCTAGATAATGGAATATCAGATACATGCGAAAATAAGGACGAATAAAAGGTAGGGATGTGTGAGACTAAAGAAAGAAAAGGACAGTGGGATGTGTTGGGACAAGAGAATTAGTGTTAAGTTTTACATCCTTCCTTGCCTCCCAATCCTTCCTCCCTCCCTCCCTTCCACATGCACCTCGACCCCATTCCACCCAGCAACCCACCCAACCAGCTCTCCCCCCTCCCTCCCACATGCCCCCAAAACCAACCAACCCCTCTTCACCCACCAACCCACCCCAAACTTCCATTCCTCCGAAACGCGTACGTAAGACCTCTGTCAAAAATTAAGCTCATATTAAGAGTAGTTTCCACGGGACTTTTGCGCGCGCTTAAGCACTTACCGCTAAAAACAGACGACACATTGAGCAAAATGAGTGTGAAACTTTGCGAAAATTCCCCGCGGAGGCCTACCATTACCATTACCATTACTCAGTGCGTTTTGTGTGACGTGTTTCTTGGCGCGGCGAGTCTACTAACTTGGAGGAAAAACTTTACATTATTATTATTATTATTATTATTATTATAATTATCATTATTCATTAGTATTTTTATTGCAGTATCATCATTGCAGATCATCACTGTTCATATATTAACTGTTTTTATCTTAGTGGAATTTGTGTGTGTGTGTGTGTGTGTGTGTGTGTGTGTGTGTGTGTGTGTGTGTGTGTGTGTGTGTGTGTGTGTGTGTGTTTTATTTTATTTTTTTATTTTTTTTTTATTTTTACTTTCCTCATCAATATGGAATTGGAGAAATTGATAGGCCAAGTAACTTTACGGTAAACAGTAATATGTTTATGTAACGAACTTATTTTATAGATATTTACCGATGCATGTCATTTTTTTAAATATTTATTTCCTGCTTACATGTTTGTGTATTTCATAACAAAATTGAGATGAGAGGTACACGATATTCATTTTTTTTTTTTTTTTAATGAATGAAATATTTACAGTGCCAAGGTAAGTTTTGCTTCAGTCGTGTCCACACGTGTTTACATGTTGTCAGTGTTATGTTGTGAGTTAATCATTGCAATGAACTAACTGCATGGATTATATCACTATTTATTATATATTTTATGGCTTATCTACAATGAGTGTCAATGTTACGCTGTGTAGACTATTATAAGTATCGATGTACAATTGCCTACAAAATTTCGTCCCTTCAGTGATAAATAATCGCTATATGTATTTTCATTGTGTTGGAGAAATATGTAATATGGATCGCTTTGTTTATATAAATATTACAGTAAGTGAAGCTTAAGGGGGAAATCTGGTGTTGGTAAATCTGGAGCAACTGAATCCTCCAAACTATTCCAAGCAACAGGACACCATTATATTTGTCCATATGGTTCTGTTTCCTGGCATATTTTGGAGGAATCAAGGCACTCCAATGTAACAAAAGTGAATTACCCCCTTAAGGTGATATTATAGCCTTGGCAATTTTGGAGCAACTGATTCTTCCATACCATTCCAAGCAACAAGATACCGAAATATAGTTGATTTTGTCAGTTTCTTGGCACAGTTTGGAGGAATCGTAGCCTCCAATGTACAGCCACAATTAAATAACCACCAACACTTTCCTTCCATGGTGCAACATATAAATTAGTATCATATCAAAATATAATCATACAACATCTTATAATATCAACTCAACCCCCTCAATTATTATTATGTCAACTCAACTCCCTCAATTATCATCATGAGGTGCTGCAAAATCATACACGTGTTTTTCTTTATTACCAAGATATTTACAACGATGGAAAGAGAGTGTTGCTCGATATCATTATTATTATGAGGTGCTGCAAATTCATACACGTGCTGTTCTTTATTACCAAGATATTTACTACGATGTAAGGAAAGTGTCTGTGGTGATTTGATTGTGGCTGTACCAAAAGTAAATTACCTCTTAAATATTACCTCCTGAATACTTGGCCAAAACTTAAACACAGAATTTAACAGAGTTCAGGTATAGGAGGTGGAGCAGGAGTTTTGCAGACATCTGGACTTTGTAACATTAAAAGAAAATTCGTCATTGCATCGATAACAGTATCATACATACACCGTTGGTACAGCCACAATCAAATATCCACTAACACTTTCCTTCCATCGTAGAAAATATCTTGGTAATGATAAACAACACATGTATGATTTTGCAGCACCTTATAATAATGATAATTGAGGGGGTTGACTTGACGTAAGTGTTGTATGATTTATTTCAGATAAGATTATAATTTATATGGACGTTGGAAGGAAGGTGTTGGAGGTTATTTGATTGTGGCTGTACATCAGAGCACCTTGATTCTTCCAAAGTAATGCCAGGAAACAGTGGTAGATTAATAAGGATAATAGTGTCCTGTTGCTTGGAAATAGTTTGTAGGACTAAGTTGATCCAGATTTATCAACACAGTATCATTCCCTTAACAATTTAATAGTCGGAAAATTAGTATATTGAGGTATAATCTGACCTTCTAGTAATTTGAAGAAGAAAACCTGAATAAGGAAATATAAACACAGCACTTAGGCCGTACATTATATAATTATTTGCCATATAATTATACACTTCACTTTTCATCATTATTATTTGGCGCTAATCATAATTTAAGTAGTAAGTTGTATATATTATTTATCTTTTCTTGTTCTGTAGGTAGAAAAGTTTTTAGTTTATCGTTAAGTTATTTCTTTTCCACCTATTCATACAATATTGTAATAAAGCATTAAGTTATATTAAAAGATGCCTCCCAGTTTCATTTATTACGTTGAATTGTTGTGAAGTAAATAATTTTTGCAGTTAATTCATCCATATCTTCCTTGGACTAACCAATAATTCCCAGAAATTTGGATTTGTATATAATATATTTTACTATGCCTCTATCAGTGAAGGGTAACATATTTTTTAAGTAAGTGTTGTTCTAGCCATTTATAATTGCTTGAGATGTTATTGTAATCGCTTGCATAATTATTATCATCATCACATTTGCCAAATAACCTTAGCACAAAATTGTTCATGATTAGCAAATGACATGCTAAAATATATCTAAAGGTTTTAAGTCACAATTGCAACATAAACACATGATATACAATTTTATTTTTTGTTCATTATTCAGATAATCAGCTTCACCGCTCATTTAGACAATTAAAAAAATATGTGTCACCAACTTAATATATTTACTCTTTTATTTATACACTTCTTCCATCACATTCAAATGAAACCATAGCAGAGTAGATGTAGTAGCGATATCATACATTTAATGATTAAGTGGGTGTAGTAGTGCTGGCAAATCTGGAGCAACTGATTCCTTCAAACTATTTCAAGCAACAGGACACCATCATAATTATATGTTAATCTGGTGCTGTTTCCTGGCATATTTAGGAGGAATCAGTAGCCCTTCAATGTACCCAAACTGTATGATCCCATTAATCTATTTGAATATTATTTATCCATTTTTTATTATATTCAATTACAGTAACCATAATTTGCACGAATAAATTTTCATATCACCCACGTTTTCAGATATTGTTTGTTATTAAGAAACACACCCTACTTGCATTACATTCATCACCTCCACACCAACACAAAATTATTATAAAAGGTGTCTAAAAATAATTTATATATGCACAGGGAATTAAGGGACATTCTATAATATGTTTATTATTATTTATATATTACCTTGTATCGACTCCACCTTAAGTCGTATCAGTTAAATAATTATTAGTAGTAACTCTTAATATCTTCTCTCATTGAATATCATTTGGCGTTAGTTCGAGTATAGTTTGTAAAGTATTAACTCTGACTTATGGGTTAGTTGAAATAGTCCTTTTGTTCTGAGTGACTACCTTAAGGGACCCTGTGTTGTAGTCAGAAAATTGGAGGCTAGTGAGTCCTTCAAACATTGCTGCGAAACACTACCTACATTGAAGGAGCTTGTTTCGTGGCATAGTCAGGAGGAATCAGAAGCCACCTATTTTCTTACACGATCACGGGGTCCTTAAGGGGATAATATACTTTTGGTACATTGGAGTGCTTTGATTCCTCCAAAGTATTCGTAGAAAATTATAGGACCACAATAACAAAAGTAATGATGGCCTGATGCCTGGAATAGTTTGCAGGAATCAGTTGCTCCAGATTTACCAACAATGTACTACCCCCTTAAAGAAAGTTCTATTAAGAGAAAGATGATAATAAAAGAAAGTTCTATTAAGAGAAAGATGATAATGAAAAAAAGTTCTATTAAAGTTAAGAGAAAGATGATAATGAAAAAAAGTTCTATTAAGAGAAAGATGATAATGAAAAAAAGTTCTATAAAGAGAAAGATGATAATGACGTTGTTTATTGCTTTACAAATGTGTCCTTCAACCTTATAGAAGAGTTAAATTATATACTTATTTTCCAATTCAGTTATTATTATTTCCCTTTGCTACTGTATTAACTAAATAAAATATGTGTTAAGAGATTTAATTATATGAATTTTTAATGATATTTACATAATCATTATTTTACTCGTACATCACCAAATTAATCAATGTAATTATTTCCAGATTTATTTAAAGTATATTATTATTATCATCCCAGGCAGGAACTGTTTACTTATAATCCTTTTAAGTGTTTACATAATTGTATCTATATTTTGTTTGGTTTTATCCCATTAAGAATTTATATTTACCTTGTTTACATAATTAAGGCTATATTTTGTTTGGTTTTATCTCATTTACTGTTTACATTTACATTGTTTACATAATTACATTTATATTTTGTTTGGTTTTATCTCTTTTAGTGTTTACATTTACCGTGTTTACATAATTAAGGCTATATATTGTTTGGTTTTATAATTTTTAGTGTTTCCATTTACCGTGTTTACATAATTGTGTTTATATTTTGTTTGATTTTTTTCATTTTTAGTGTTTCCATTTACCTTGTTTACATAATTGTGTTTATATTTTGTTTGAATTTATCCTTTTTAGTGTTTACATAATCATTTTTATAATTTGTTTGTTTTATCTGTTTACATAATTGTGTGTATATTTAGTTGACTTTTACCTCAGGCCACCTGGTTACCTGCACAATGAACCGTCACTGATGGAACTGGTGTAAAATTTGGCAGCCTCCACCAATTCGTTTCTTTTATGCCAATCTCGCAAGTTAGCGGGCAATTCGCTTCGCTTCAGGCGCAGTTTTTTAAATTCATCCTTCGTTCTAGCATGGACTGGTCATGATTGATGTAAAGAGAACATAATTATGATGATGAACATAAATAATTATCATTACGAGAACATTTATAGAACATAATTATGATGATGAACATAAATAATTATCAATACGAGAACATAAAGAGAACATAATTATGATGACGAACATAAATAATCATCATTATGTGAACGTATTGTGTAAATGATAAAAGCATTCTGGTATATTATAATGATCATAATTATTGGTTTTCATAATATATCAAACATTTTCTAATATTAACTTTGCACGAATCTTTTCATCTATGTCCTATAAAGAAAAATTGTGTATTGGAAGTATAGTACTGAGAGTATTAAAGGTGAGATTCTCTTGTTGGTAAATGATTCCTCCAAACTATGTCGGGAAACAAATCGCCTCAGTGTTACAAATAGGGGATCTGTTTGGTGGCATAGTTTGGGGGAATCAGCAGAGACCTACCTTCCAATTCACCAGTTGCCATACTTCGGTAGGTATTCCCATAGACTTTGCATCACTCAAATTAAAAGGGAGACTATGTTATATTTATTTATGGCTTCATTTTTTATTATTATCATTTCTAAAGATTATATATATACAAGTGAGAGACAGAATGAATAAATATGTGAGAGAAGGAATGAATAAAGGGAGTATGAAGGTGTGAGTGAGTGAGAGATAGAATAATGAATAGAAGAGGAGTATGAAAAAAGTTGATGAGTGCCTGTGTGTGGTAAGTGTGTGTGTGTGTGCATTCCATGGAGTTAATAGAGTGACAGCAACAAGTGGTCTGCATGAACCAACTCACTTCATGTATAAGCAACAGCAAGTGTGGTGGTGGTGGTGGTGGTGGTGGTGGTGGTGTGGACTGACCTAGTGGATATAGTATGGTATGGTATGTTGTGGTGAAGTGTGGTGTGGTGGTGGTGTGGACTGACCTAGTGGAGTATGGTATGGTATGGTGTGGTGTGTTTGAGTGAGCTGTGGTATGGTGTGTTGTGTTTGAGTGAGTTGTGGTATGGTGTGTTGTGTTTGAGTGAGCTGTGGTGTGGTGTGTTGTGTTGTGTTTGAGTGAGCTGTGGTATGGTGTGTTGTGTTTGAGTGAGCTGTGGTATGGTGTGTTGTGTTTGAGTGAGCTGTGGTGTGGTGTGTTGTGTTGTGTTTGAGTGAGCTGTGGTATGGTGTGTTGTGTTTGAGTGAGCTGTGGTGTGGTGTGTTGTGTTTGAGTGAGCTGTGGTGTGGTGTGGTGTGGTGCAGTGTGGTGGTGGTGGTGGTGTGGACTGACCTAGTGGAGTATGGTATGGTATGGTGTGTTGTGTTTGAGTGAGCTGTGGTGTGGTGTGGTGTGGTGTGGTGTGGTGTGGTGTGGTGTGGTGCAGTGTGGTGTGGTGGTGGTGTGGACTGACCTAGTGGAGTATGGTATGGTGTGTTGTGTTGTGTTTGAGTGAGCTGTGGTGTGGTGTGGTGCAGTGTGGTGTGGTGGAGTGGAATGGTGTGTGGTGTGGTGTGGTTGAGTTGACTTTAGTATAATATGGTGTGATGTGGTGTGGTGGAGTGGATTAGGGTGTGGAATGGTGTGGTGAAATTGACTGTGGTGTGGTGTGGTGTGGTGTGGTGTGAAAGGGGATGGGATTGGCAGAGGGGAATTAAAGTTTGCACTGAACAATTTTGCAATAATATATCGATATAAAAAAAAAAAGTTTGTTTACAAATTTGCCCGATATTTTAATAGATGAAATTTTTAATATAAAAGAATATTATTATTAAAATCCAATGAACCATTACAGTAGCAGTAAATTTATCAAACGTAACCTCAAAAATTTCTCATCATGAAGGGGGTAAATACTCTAAAAATCTAGAAAAGATATAACTTAAAAAACTCATAAATTATATAAGTAAGATACGTTCATGAACTAATAAATCATATACTCAATGTTTTATCGTCACGCTGCAACTTGATGGAGCAATGATAATCTATAGGTAGTAATTCTGCCCTAAAGTCACTTCGTTCGAATCCAAATAAGGTGTATTTTATAACAGAGTTGCTATTTTATACTAAAAGGTACATATCCTTTTTATTTATATTTTTTTCATTGTGAGTAACATATATATATATATATATATATATATATATATATATATATATATATATATATATATATATATATATATATATATATATATATATATATATATATATATATATATATATATATATATATATATATATATATATATATATATATATATTTTTTTTTTTTTTTTTAACCATTCCTTAGGTTTCGAACTGACAGAATAAATATTTGGGTTATCTGTGTCTGTGGTTTTGTAAATGAGCTCTTTCACGCAACTGTAAATAAACAACCGCAACAACAAAAAACAACTTCAACAACAACTCCAACAAACTCTACAACCACAACAAGAGTTCCCCATAATCAAAACCAGCGTTGTAGAATTTGCATTTCTAATATTGGGAAGTTTGACCTTCCGACCGACCTGCCGACGCCCGCTAAACCTGACACAAGCGGGCCCGACTATACCGACCGACCCTCACCCGCACCACATTACACCAACCACGCCCACCACCATATATTCTTATTCAGTTTTCATTAAGGTTATTTCATCTCATTGTATTTACTCCAACCACATCACCATATATTATCTTATTCAGTTTTCATTAAGGTTATTTAATCTCATTGTATTTTCTCCCACCACACCACCATATTATCTTATTCAGTTTTCCTTAAGGTTATTTCATCTCATTGTATTTACTCCCACCACACCACCACATATTATCTTATTCAGTTTCATCTTATTGTATTTACTCTCACCACACCACCATAATTATAACCTATTCAGTTTTCCTTAAGGTAATTATTTCATCTCATTGTATTTACTCCAACCACACCACCATAATTATAATCAATCCAATTTTCCTTAAGGTAATTATTTCATCTCATTGTATTTACTCCAACCACACCACCATAATTATAATTAATCCAATTTTCCTTAAGGTTATTTCATCTCATTGTATTTTCTCCCACATATCTTATCCAGTATTACCTATGAATAATTCCTGCTATACCACACTAAGGTTAATTACTACTATAGGTACCTCTAACCCCTATGAATCCATCAGCACCACACCACCATTACAATGTTACAACTACACCACACCATTAACACACAAACTAATGCATCACACCAATCCACACCGGTTCTGACAGTTAGCACACCACTACTACCTGAACGAAAAAAGAAACACACAAGCAATACCACAAAACACCACTCCCTCACAACATACAAATACAACCAACACCACCACACCATAACCTCATCAACACACTCCCTCACAACCATACAAATACAACCAACACCACCACACCTTAACCTCATCAACACACTACCTCACAACCACACAAGTACAACCAACACCACCACACTATAACCTCATCAACACACTCCCTCACAACCATACAAATACAACCAACACCACCACACCTAAACCTCATCAACACACTCCCTCACAAGCACACAAGTACAACCAACACCACCACACTATAACCTCATCAACACCACTCCCTCACAACCATACAAATACAACCAACACCACCACACTATAACCTCATCAACACACTACCTCACAACCACACAAGTACAACCAACACCACCACACCAGAACCTCATCAACACACTCCCTCACAACCACACAAGTACAACCAACACCACCACACTATAACCTCTTCAACACACTCCCTCACAACCACACAAATACAACCAACACCACCACACCAGAACCTCATCAACACACTGCCTTCACCCCAAACCAAGCTTCATATACCATCTTCACTATAAGTTTCATATACCATCTTCACAATAGCACACTAAACCACCATTATAAATACAAGACACTTAGCCACCCTTCACTATTATCACCACAATACCACGACCATCACCATCACCACACACCACCACCACCAACACGATCATCATCACTACCACCACCACGACCATCACCACTACCACACACCACCACCAACACGACCATCATCACTACCACCACACACCACCACCAACACGACCATCATCACTACCACCACCACGACCATCACCACTACCACACACCACCACCACTACCACACACCACGACCACCACCACTACCACCACTACACCAAGACCACCACCACCACCACCTCCGCCTCCGATCTGCATAATCTCCAAGTCCTTCATGGTAGGCTACTGGGAGTTTTTATTTCTATGAGAGGCTACAGGTCAGTTTAGGCCATGTTAAGTTATGTTATATGTATTCCAGTAGTAGGGAGAGTTAGGTATACATTTCCAGGAAAGACTATTTAAGGTTAGATTTGGGTATGCTTAGTAATGCTATATTTCATGTAATCGTATCTATACTCAGAGGAAAATAACATGTTCTTGCAAAGTATATCATCATTAACACGTTTATTCGTATCTGTTTTCATAATAATGCCAACCACATGTAGCATACTTTATCAACAAAATAATTTTCTAAGAAGTGTGTTGGTTTTATCTATGTATGAAAAATCTTAACCCACGACACCTGGTTTAAAGGCAAACCTTCTTTGACTATTTTTTCGCTTATACTTCTTTAAATATAAGACCCAAGAAGTACTACCGACGAGCTGTCATTGAACACTTCAGCTGTATTGTGTTCGAACCATGATATCCAGTAGGAGAAATGTAAGTGTATTTCCCTTGGAAGGTGTTTTGGTATAAGAACCAACATCCTGGGTGGAGAAAATGGAGTGCATTTCCCCGGACAGTAAGAGAGTTGGGGATAATGCGACTGTACAAGCCCACAGACTCACAGCAGCGGCGGCCTCTCTTGCAACACTCTCATCCTGCACAAGCCCTAAAGCTCGGCGCAACTTTAATCAGCTTTTTCGTCAGATGGCCATGAAGCTGGCTTGCATCTTTGCTAGAGGGAAAGTGCAAAAATCAATGTTCATATCTGCATCTTTCAACGTTTAAGTATGCATACATGTATGCATACCTTGATCCATACGTTCATACATATACATACATACAGCACAATACGAGAGGTGAAGAAAGTAGAGGTTATAACAATGTCAGTCACGAGGAGGTGTACGTACAGCAGAACTAAAGAGTGGCAGGTTGTGGCAGGTAGGCAGGTGGGAGGAGGGAAGGAGGGGCGGAAGAGTGTTGGAGTGAGAGGGGTAGCCGACAGGGAGAGAGGGAATGATAATGGAGAAGGAGAAAGAAGTACTATGGGCAGGTAAGAGAGAGGTAATGGAGAGGGAGGATGCAGTGCTTAGAGAAAGGAAAGGGGAAATCACACCCAGGGATGGAGTTGGTCGAGAAGAATAGAAAGGTAGGTAGTGCTTGGAGGGAAGAGAGAGAGGGAGGGGAGAGGGAGGGGAGAGAGGAGAGGGAGGGGAGAGAGGAGAGGGAGGGAAGAGAGAGAGGGAGGGGAGAGAGGAGAGGGAGGGATGAGAGAGAGGGAGGGGAGAGAGGAGAGGGAGGGAAGAGAGGAGAGGGAGGGGAGAGAGGAGAGGGAGGGAAGAGAGGTAGTCTGGAGGGTAGGTACAATGGGAGTTAGTGCTGGAGGCATTATAAGGGAAAACATGAGAGTTGGAAGAAATGGTGGGTATAGTGAGTACAATGTTTGAGGAAATTCTTGCACTGTACAGTCATGGTCTAAAGTCCTATCGCCTACTTGGTAATATGATATTGAACTTCGAGAATAATTTTATCGTGAAGGAAATGTTATTGTTTCTTCTGTTTGATTGGAAACTAAGATCGGTACCAAGATTTTAGCTAGGATTAAAAAAGAAATTAAAATACTAGTAAGTGGTGGTGGGAGGGAGGAGTAATATAGTAAGGGCAGGGGTTGCTCGTAGTAGGAGTGAGGGTGGAAGAGGAGGGGCAGGCATTTGTGGGGGGGGGGGAGGGGGGCAGTCATTTCAGGATGGGGTGGGGGATGGGAGGGGGGGCAGACAGGGGACAGCAAGGACACCCAGTACAGGTTAGCCTCGTCTGTCACGTCTCCCCAAGCTTACGTAAGGCAAAAGTTAAGCTCACGGCAGGAGGGATATAAAACCCGGTATTCTGAAACAAAACGCGATAAAGAAAGGGCTTATCGCCGGTCCTTAATGGCTCTCCCAGGACTTGGTAGCATTTAAAAGCTCGGGGACAGATGGTGGTGGTGGTAAAAGTGTTGGTGGTGATGGTAGTTATGGTGGGAGAGGCAGATGATGGAGAGAATGGTGGTGGTGGTGGATGGGAAAGGTGTGATGGTGGTGGTGGTGGTGGATGGGAAAGGTGTGATGGTAGTGGTGGTGGTGGTGGTAGAGGCAGATGGAGAGAATTGTGGTGGTGGTGGTGGTAGATGGGAAAGGTGTGATGGTAGTGGTGGTGGTGGTGATAGAGGCAGATGGAGAGAATGGTGGTGGTAGATGGGAAAGGTGTGATTGTAGTGGTGGTGGTGGTGGTAAAAGTGTTGGTGGTGATGATAGTAGGCTTGGTGGTAGATGTGAAAGGTGTGATGCAGTGATGGTGATGGTAGATAGGAAAGGTGTGATGATAGTGGTGGTGGTGGTGGTGGTGGTAGAAATAGATAATGATGGTGGGGGTGTTGTTGGTGGTAGTGGTGGTGGTGATGGTGGTGGTAGTGTTAGTGGTAGTGGTGGTGGTGATAGTGGTGTGAGAGGCAAATGATGGAGAGAATGGCGATGGTGATAGATGGGATAGATGGTGGAAATAAATAATGATGGTGATGGGGGTGTTGTTGTTGTTTGTTATGATGGTGTTACCTACTTTCCATTTTCTGAATAATGGTGATAACGAACGAAGGCAAAGGAGGAATACAGAATGGCAGAGAGAGTAAAAAAAAAAAAAAAAAAAATACACACATAATATATATACTGTAAAAAAAAAAAAAAAAAAATCTCGATAATGATGATGATGGTGGTGGTGGTGATGGTGATGATGATGGTGGCACTGGCGATGGGGGAAGACGGACGTGGTGATGGCGGAAAGGGGAAAGTAATGGTGGCAATTTTCATAAGGGGGAGGTATGGTATGGTATGGTACTAAGGGGAGGAGGAGGAGGAGTGGTGACGATGGGTTGACGAAATGTGGCGTGTTATCCCCGGAGAGTTTGCGTGCGCAGTGGTCGTTCTCTCTCTCTCTCTCTCTCTCTCTCTCTCTCTCTCTCTCTCTCTCTCTCTCTCTCTCTCTCTCTCTCTCTCTCTCTCTCTATCTATCTATCTATCTATCTATCTTTCTCTCTCTCTCTCTCTCTCTCTCTCTCTCTCTCTCTGCTTTTCTTGTCTGTCTTTCGCTCTCTATCTATCTATGTATCTATCTATCTATGTATCTGTTTACTTGATTTATCTGTTGTTCTTTAGTTCCCCGTCAAACCACCTATAAAATTTTCATGTTCATTTGTTTTTGCATGTACTTTTCATATGCCTTATTTACTTCTATGTCTATTTTAGTCCCTCCCATTTTCTCTCCCCTTTCTCAACTCTCTCTCTCTCTCTCTCTCTCTCTCTCTCTCTCTCTCTCTCTCTCTCTCTGTGTGTGTGTGTGGAGTATAAGCGATATAATGGTCTATTCTCCACTCTCTCTCTCTCTCTCTCTCTCTCTCTCTCTCTCTGTGTGTGTGTGTGTGAACTATAAGCGGTATAATGGTCTATTCTCCACTCTCTCTCTCTCTCTCTCTCTCTCTCTCTCTCTCTCTCTCTGTGTGTGTGTGTGAGTACTATAAGCGGTATAATGGTCTATTCTCCACTCTCTCTCTCTCTCTCTCTCTCTCTCTCTCTCTCTCTCTGTGTGTAGTATAAGCGGTATAATGGTCCTCTCTCTCTCTCTCACTCTCTCTCTCTCTCTCTCTCTCTCTCTCTCTCTCTGTGTGTGTGTGTGTGTGTGTGTGTGTGTGTGTGTGTGTGGACTATAAGCGATATAATAGTCCTTTCTCTCTCTCTCTCTCTCTCTCTCTCCCTCTCTCGCTCTCTCTCTCTCTCTCTCTCTCTCTCTGTAGTATAAGCGGTATAATGGTCTATTCCCAACACACTATGACTCCTTTTGGTCGCGATATGAAAGTTTCCGGCCCAACACGAGACCCTGATGAGTCACACAAATCAGATAATGCCTAAGATAAATTGCAAGAGGATGTTGTTATCATATTTATACACACTACAATTTGAACAGATAATCACAAGAGGAAATCATCGTGAGAGAACTTTCTTATTTTTTGTTATTATTATTATTATTATTATTATTTTTTATTATTTTTTATTTTTTTAATATTATTTTTTATTCATTGTTTATTTTTTATTATTTTTATTTTTATTTATTTATTATTAATTTTTATTTTCTACGTATTTATTATTTTTTTATTTATTATTTATCTACTATTATTTATTATTAAAATGGCGACACATCACAAGAGGAAATTACCAGGACTTTATAATTTCGATATTAATAATTATTGGGCCTGTTCACGACGAAATTATAAAAAATAAAAAATAAAAACATTATACATTAGACACACCACAAGGACAAGATGAAAATGACTTACTGAAATAACAAGGATTTAATTGCATTGTGAGATGTAAATGTATAAATGTTTAAATAAGAGTAACATTGATTTACCTTAAGGGACCCTGTGATGTAGTCAGAAAATTGGAGGTAAACGAGTCCTTCAAATATTGCCACGAAACACACACACACACCTATATGATAAGAGCTTGTTTTGTGGCATAGTCAGGAGGAATCAGAAGCCTCCAGTTCTCATACACGATCACATGGTCCTTAACCCATGGAATAATATAATTTACCTTAGTAAGAAATAAAAGTAAATATCTGAAAACGCTAATACCGAGAATAATAAAAATCAGAGAGAAACGATAGTGAAAAGAAAGAATAACATTTAAACTGAGGGACATTAATAAGTTTATAGGAAAGAAAAGGAAGGAATATTATGCCACAAATATATATATGGCGTTTGAGAACGAATTAAGGGATTTGTAAAGTAGAAAGTTTCAGAAAAGGCGAATGAGTAAGGAAGTACTGTATAAGAAAAAAAAAAAAAAAATAGGATAATAGTGTTAAAATTACATTGACAAATATATTTGGAAATTTAAAAAAAATTAGGACAAGAAATTGAGGGATTTTGGGACGTCATTATTTAAGAAGTCAATGAGGATTATGGAAAATCATCTGAGGCAAATATAAGTTGAAAAAAATATATATATACTATTACTGTAAGGCAAAGGTGAATGAACAATAAAAATAAAGTACAGAAATAAGAGTTAAAGAAACGTGAAAAATATGCAAGAGTTAAAAAAATATACAACGAAAGATAGAAAGAGAAATCTGGATAGAAGAAATGGTGGAACAGGATAGAGGCAGAAAGAGGAATAGAGGAACAGGGAGAGGGGTACGTAAGAGTCTAGGAGGAGGAGGGGAGAGTGTAGGAGGAGGAGGGGAGAGTGTAGGAGGAGGAGGGGAGAGTGTAGGAGGAGGAGGGGAGAGTGTAGGAGGAGGAGGGGAGAGTGTAGGAAGAGGGGGGGGGGAGTGTAGAAGGAGGAGGGGAGAGTGTAGGAGGAGGGGAGAGTGTAGGAGGAGGAGGGGAGAGTGTAGGAGGAAGGGAGAGTGTAGGAGGAGGGGAGAGTGTAGGAGGAGGGGAGATTGTCGGAGGAGGAGGGGAGATTGTCGGAGGAGGAGGGGAGAGTGTAGGAGGAGGAGGGGAGAGTGTAGGAGGAGGGGAGAGTGTCGGAGGAGGGGGGGGAGAGTGTCGGAGGAGGGGGGGGAGAGTGTAGGAGGAGGAGGGGAGAGTGTAGGAGGAGGAGGGGAGAGTGCAGGAGGAGGAGGGGGGGGGAGAAAGGAGGAGGAGGAGATGGGGGAGAAAGGAGGAGGAGGAGGGGAGAGTGTAGGAGGAGGAGGGGAGAGTGTAGGAGGAGGAGGGGAGAGTGTAGGAGGAGGAGGAGGTGGGGGAGAAAGGAAGAGGAGGAGGAGGAGGTGGGGGAGAAATGCTAGAGGGAGGAGCAGGGTTGAGAGGGGGAAGGAAGGAAGGAAGGAAGGGGGAGGGAAAGAGCTGATCCTTCACTGGTGTCACAGAAACGATCGTGTAAAACCCGTAGACTTCACCCATCCCTCCCATCCCCCAGCCCGGACTTTCATAAAACCTTTTCGTAAATAATTCCTAGACCTCGCACAAGACCCACCCTTTCATTTCTACAGCATGTACATAAATAACTACAGTATACAAACATACATACATACATACATACATACATACAGGCTTATCCATACAGGCCTATGAAACTGCTGGCGATGGGATTTTGAAAGCGGAGGAAAGACAGTCGACTACAAACAGGAGATGTATGTATTTCCAGATGTGAATTGTGTTGTGTTGTGTTTATGTTATTTGTTATATTTGTGGGACCTTCAACCCTTCACCTTCACGTCACTGTCTGCCTCAGTTAGCATCGTCAACTTCATCCTCTTTTTGCTCTTCCTCCTCCTCCTCTCTCGCCTCCTCCTCCTCCTCCTCACTTTCCTCTTCCTCCTTCTTTATCTCCTGCTCCCATCGACTCCTCTTCCTTTCTTTCCTCTTTTTCATTTTTTTCCTCCTCCTTCTCTTACCCTCTCATCTCCTCCTCCTCTCTTTCCTCTTCCTCCTCCTTTATTTCCTGCTCCCATCGACTCCTCTTCTTTCCTTTTCTCTTTTTCCTCCTACTCTTGTGCCTTTTTTTCCATCTCTTTTCATCCTTGTCAGTTTCCCCTCTTCCTGTCACCCCCCCTCCTTCCTATCCCATTGTACTGATATATGTATATAGAATTCCTAACCTCTTATCAGATCTCACCAAACCTCCTCAAAAAATCATATTACTAGTTCACTTCTATTTAATGCAAATCCCATCTCGCATAACCTACCTCCCCCCTTTACCCTCCAACAGTCACTTCCATTCTTCTTATCCATATTCCCATCTCCAATACCCTTCCCTCCTTTACAATTATAAAACATGTTCTATTTCTTTTACATCTACAGTACTACCCCTTTAACAAAAAAAAAAAACCTCTACTTATTCCTTTCCCTTGGAGTTATGCTTAGGATGATGTTCATAATTTAGATGCAAGTGGATGAGACAGGTTAGGTTAGGCTAGGTTAGGTTAGGTTCTTCTAGAGGAGTTGAGGTGGGTTTTCTGTGGAGAGTAAACAAACCCATCTGATTTTGGTTAACATAAAATTACTCGTTCTTCGCAGATCGATTTCTTATTAAGCTATATTCAGTACAGTATAGTAATCGTTTATTCCTCCTATCTAGTCCAATCCAATCTGAATATACAACAAATCTTTCTCCCTTACTTCCCTTTCACAATGTCACACTCATTCCTCTTAACTCACTCCAACATCCAACACACTCCACTCTTCCTTCATAACCTACTCTCATTTAATATACAACCTGTGTATCCTACAAGCTCTTTACATCCTCTCCAGCTACCTTCATAATATTTTTCTCTTTCCAGCATCCCTTCTCCAATCCACATCTGTCCCCTGTCCCGTATCCTTCCTTTCTCATTCCTTTCTTCACATCATTTCTGTCTCATGCTTCCTGTATTTTCCACCTTTCCCCAATCCACATCTGTCCCGTGTGCTTCCCTTCTCATCCCCTTCTTCACATTATTTCTGTTTCTTGCTTTTTGTATTTTCCTCCTTTCTCTAGACCTCATCTATCCCTTATCCCGCTCCTTATTCTTTCTCTACCCCCTTCACTGTCCCTTACTTATCCTTTCTCATCCTCTTTCCACACCTTTTTTCCAAACCTCTCCCTCTTCCTCTCCTCTCCAGTCCTCCTCTGTCCTTTGCCCCTCTTCCCTCTCATCACCTGCCCTCCCCCCCTGCCTCCCCTGACGTCACCCCCGGGAGTTGGTGTCAGCAGTAATATTACAGGTGAGGCGGGGAGAGCCGACTCGCTGACACCCGGCTGACACCACCACCCTGAAATCCAGCCAAGCACCACCACACTGACACCACGGCTCTCTCTCTCTCTCTCTCTCTCTCTCTCTCTCTCTCTCTCTCTCTCTCTCTCTCAACACCATGGCCTTCTGCCCTGAAATCCAACCAAGCACCACCACACTGACACCACGAC
This sequence comes from Petrolisthes cinctipes, assembly GCA_033782935.1. Lineage (NCBI taxonomy): Eukaryota > Metazoa > Arthropoda > Malacostraca > Decapoda > Porcellanidae > Petrolisthes > Petrolisthes cinctipes. Next base: position 25,795 of record JAWQEG010005420.1, on the reverse strand, counting down.
TACTCTCTCTCTCTCTCTCTCTCTCTCTCTCTCTCTCTCTCTCTCTCTCTCTCTCTCTCTCTTGGCCTTCTGTGTGGGGACAATGGCCTCCTCTTGTCTTACACCAACTGCTCTCTTTATTCTAACACCATGACCCTCACTCTCTTCACTAACACCATGTCCTTTAGTTCCCTGTCACCATGTCCTCCATTTTGTCAACATCATGACTTCCACTCCTCTGACACTACTGATAATATCTTCTCTTTAAAATCATGGACCTCTTCTTGACACCATGCCCTTATCTTCTTTAACACAACACCCTTTTCTTTTCCATCACCATGTTCCTTGTATGTATTCTCCTCTCTTAAGTTATTACCGACATTCTACATAGCTACTCTAACCAACATATCCGCTTAAGGCAGCAAAAATATTAGAAGTAGTAAATTGAACTCTAAACATTTCAACAAACTGTGATCAGAAACTTTCTTCCAATAAGTATTGTTTTGAACCACAGCTCTTGGTTGAATCAAGAATATACAGACAGCCGACAACATCACAGATTTCTACACAAGACCACTCACTGTTGTTCTGTTCACTCCATAATCCAATCAACACCAACATTACCACCACCACCACCACCACCATTACCACCACCACCATTACCACCACCACCATTACCACCACCACCACCACCATTACCACCACCACCACCATTACCTTTACCACCACCATCACCACCACCATTACCACCACCATTACCATTACCACCACCACCATTACAACCACCACCTTTACCACCACCACCACCACCATTACCACCACCACCACCACCATTACCTTTACCATTACCTTTACCACCATCATCATTACCACCACCACCACCACCATTACCACCACCACCATCATTACCAACACCATCACCACCATCACCACCACCTTGACACTCAGCACTATAAGGAAGTACAGTCGGCCTCAAGAATTCGTACACAGATCATTGGTTCAAAGGGGTTATTACTCAGCACATACTGTAATAATTGTTCTGCTGACTGATTCAAGTATTAGCCAAATAATATCACTAGAAAGATTTAGAAAGATTAGGAAATCAATGTATTAAATTTTCTAGTCGTTACGAACCATTGATGTCACAGTGGTGTATACGAATTCCTGAGGCCGGCTGTACACTCACGGTCAGAAATTGTGTCATAATCCTTTGCTAAGATGAATCGCAACTGGCCGAGCTTTGATGATTCATAAACTGTGTGTTGTATGGAGACCCACCGGTGTTCGAACCATCAAAGCTGGGCTGTTTGCGATTCATCTTGCCAGGGGATCGGGACACAATTTCTGACCGCGAGTGTACAGTCGGCGGCATAAGTCCTGTCGCCTCACCTGCTTCACCGAGACAGAATGGCAGTGTTCATGGACTCGAGAAATATGCACGTTTTCTACACCTAAGAAACTCGAGTCTATGAACATCGCGTGCCTCGGTGAAGCAAGCGAGGCGTGTCACAGGACTTTTGCCGCCGACTGTACATTCATAGTGTTAATGATAACATGGTAAGGGTACGACAACTCCCTAGACACAATGTAGATCACTGTTCCCTTTTATTTCCTTGTTGTTGTTGTTGTTGACCCCTGATTATAAAACTTTCTGCTGCCCAAGTGATGCTTTAAGTGGCGAACAGAATATAACTCACTGAATATTCTTTTAAATTATGGATTAACACAAGTTCATTATTTCCAGCATTGTATTTTTCACTTTTCTCTGAACCCAATTGGCAGTGTTTGCTCTCCCAGGTTCATGTGTGAATTATGACCCCCAAGAGAACGTCACCAGGCCAGACAACAAGCAATGAACCCTACTTTTTAAAGGAATAATTTGCTTCGGGTAAATTAGAGGGCTACTGCATCCTCCAAATTAATTCAAGAAACAGTCCAATAGTATAGTTATAGGGCATTTATATATATATATATATATAAATATATATATATATATATATATATATATATATATATATATATATATATATATATATATATATATATATATATATATATATATATATATATATATATATATATATATATAAATTCATTTTTTTACATTGTACAATTTCGTCTACTCCAATAAGTGCACATAAAAAAAAGCTAATAAAGTTTAAGCATATATTGAGATGGTAGGTGACAATATGTCAGATATATTTCCTCTCTTGTTAAATAATGTTCACTTTAAGAGGTTGCCTTGGTACTCATTCTTCTGCTTCGTTTTATTTTGCATGAAGAACAATATGAAAAATTTATCTGTAAGGAAAGAGATATATTTCACCCAGCAATAGATTTTTGACATTAGGACATAACCACTGACCCTTCAATATAAGTTTTTTTCTAAACGGAACAAATGAATGTAAATGTCCCGGTTGTATTGTTTATTTAATGAAACAAATACCACCAGCCTAAATGTCAACAAACAAATTTGGCTTTTAAAACCGACACAGTTTCCTGATTGTCAGAATTATCTGCCAAATATTTGAGGAACCATTCAATTCATACAATACTTTAACAACTAATAAAACTTGTGTACGAGTGACACCAGTATCAGCAAAAATGATAGAGGACTGTAACACAAAGTCCAAAGTTTGGTAAAGAATAAAACCGCACACACAGGAGATTTGTTTACCTCTCTCACGCAATGATGACGCATATGTAAGGAACATTGTATTATAAGGTTTATATCCTTACTTGAGTCACTTCGTGAAAATATTACTAACTTGTGATGCTTCCATTTACTATTGTACTTCGCTGTATAATCTTATAGCTTTAACAATGTCATTTAGTAATTGGCAGAATGTTTGTGATTCAATGAGAGTAATATAGCCCTTTAGTATTATGTAAAGGGTTCACTTATAATAATTTATAACATTTTCTGTGACTAACAAGCCATCTCCATCTCATAAATTTTTGTCATGCTTTCCCCCACCTTCCTCTCCATTCCCATCATCTTACCACCACTATAATTCCCCTACCTCCACTACAACATAATTCTATCCACGTCCCTACCAATTATCACACTTTCCTTTTCTTTCTCTCCAAACCATCATAATTTTTATTCATTTATCTACCTTCTACTCTGCTTTCCCTCACCCTCAACATAATTCTATCCACCTCCCTAACCATTATCACGCTTTCCTTTCCCACACCTCACACCTAACATAATTCTATCCACATACCTACCCACTGTCACGCTTACCCTCACTACCCAACCAACATGCATAATTCTATCCATCTCCCTAACCACTTGATTAGTTTTCCTCTGCCACACCTCCCATCCAACACAGTTCTATCCACCTCCCTAGCCACTGTCATACTTTCCTCTCCCACACCTCACCACCAACATAATTCTATCCACATCCCTCCCCATTATCACACTTTCCTCTCCCACCCAACATAAAATTCTATCCACCTGCCTACCCACCATTAAGGGGGAAGTTTTGTGTTGGTAATTCTGGAGCAACTGAATCCTCCAAACTATTCCAAGCAACAGAACACCATTATTTTTGCTCTTCTGGTCCTGTTTCCTGGCATACTTTGGAGGAATCAAGGCACTCCAATGTAACAAAAACGAATTACCACCTTAATGACCTCTCCCACACTTACCATCCACCTGCCCACCAAAGCGACCCATAGTACACACACACACACACACACACACACACACACACACACCGGCATGGGGACAAACGGGATCCTTCAACCTACCCGACCCACTCCACCACTAAACAGTCATGAGCACGACCTTAATAGATTGCCGTAATGAAGACCCTATTACCGAGCTGGTGTGACGACCCAACGTGTACAGTCAACACCAGAAGTTCGTTTTAAAGGGGTGGGGGTGGGGGGGAAGTATACAGGTACAGTCACGAGCAGTAATAAGTATACAGCTTTGGTTGAAGATTTGAACATTCCATTTCACCGACGAACTAATTCCAATGGAGTTCTTATTGTTTATTTATTTACTGTCTCTAGGTATTCGAAGCACACCTGAATACTTATTAGTGCTCGTGACTGTACATGTAGTATTTGTAAAGTTGGAGCATATGATTCCTCCAAACTATTTCAAGCAACAGAACACCATTATCTTTGTTAATCTGGTCATGTTTCCTGATATACTTTGGAGGAATGATATACCTAATATACCAAGAGTATACTACCCCCTTAACAAGAGTATACTACCCCCTTAAGGAGGAAATTCGGTGTTGGTACATTTGGAGCAACTGAATCCTCCAAACTATTCCAAGCAACAGAACACCATTATTTTTTGCTCATCTGGTCTTGTTTCCTGGCATACTTTGGAGGAATCAAGGCACTCCAATGTAACAAAAGCGAATTACCCCCTTAAAGTATTTCCCTGACTCCCCTCCTCAGTTTTCTATTTCCTTTTCAGAAAACGTACTTGACCGAATGCCAAACGATATTAAATGTAAAAAGACGTCTTCGGTGTCTCAAATCCGTAATGTTATGTTAACCAAAAAGAAAGAACATATCGAATGCAGTTCACATAAAACATAATAAAACCAAATCTTATGTTATAATATTAACTTTGAGAAGGAGTGATAATTGTACCTGAAAAATTGCAAAAAATAAGCTACCAGTGATATTACATTAATTTCCTGACACAGCTGATAAAAACCAAAACATATATTTATCTATAAATATATAAATATTTTTCTAGGAAGCAACTCAAGTAGAGAGAGAAAAAAGTTGTGCATCTCTTGTAACCAAAGAATTAGATACGTTCGTGATAACAGAAATAAATGGGTAGTTTGAAAAGGCTCTGCATTGCTAGTATAAATAATAATATCATGTTTGGTTAGTTCTTGTTTATTTGTCCAACTACATCATATAATTCTTACTACATTAATAAAAAAAATATTACTATTACTTTTTATATCTAGAGAAATAGAGCGTAAATATAATTCCTCATTTTTACACATGATGTATTTAATCTCAAAAATAGATTACTTTTAAAAACAGATTTCAACATTCTATGCAATTTATCATTAAGATCACGAGTTACTTGATTGTTTTAAGACACACACACACACACACTCTCTCTCTCTCTCTCTCTTCTCTCTCTCTCTCTCTCTCTCTCTCTCTAAGATTTTGATGTGAATGAGAAACTCCTCGTTGTCATAATCTATAAAATATAATGCCTTCAGACAGGTGGTAGAGGCTGTATACACTTGGATAGAATTAATACAACCTTATTCTGTCTATGCAATCTTCCCATGGGTGTGCTCCAGTGAGTGGAAAAATACAAGATTTATTCATGTTAAAATATTTTATTATCGTGTTTTTTAGTTCCGTTAGTAAAAACATTGCTTCAAATCTTTATAATAGTGTTGCCAAATTCAGTGTGCTAAATATACGCACGAGTCTTTAATAGTAGCAACTATGTATATTTGTATATTTGTATACATGCTGCAAAGTATTATTAACTTGCAGTGAATGAATCATATTATATAATTATGTATCTTTCTGAAGATTATTATTTTATTCAGCTAAGTGTAATGTCTTAATATCCTGTCTCTTTGTACAAGTGAAAATTTATCTAGGAATTACCCAAAGGAATATTATAATAATCGTACGAATTTCTCCATACTCATTCGTACCATCCACTTGTACAGTACATGGCCGATACCATAATTCATAAATGACACACAAAATATTACTAAGCAAACAAAAATATACACGGAATAATTTTTCATTTCAATGGAATAAGAATGACAACAACCGTCGCTTGAGAGAGACACAGGAAGAATGTTTGGTTCATAAATGAGCCCATGATAGATTGGGTTTTACATTGATCTCTGGTTAAAATTATAATGTGTGTTATACAGACACTAGTTATGAAAATGTACGAAGGGAGGTTGTCTGAAATAATCACTAAGATGGAGGCTTTATGGACAACCCCTGATGAAGGTAATGTGTCTTTGTTTTATTGGTGAACTATAAGAACTAACAATTCCTTAGGTTAGTAAGATATTATGATGTATGTGTGTGTGTGTGTGTGTGTGTGTGTGTGTGTGTGTGTGTGTGTGTGTGTGTGTGTTGGAAGATGTACAGTCGGCCTCGGGAATTAGTATCCAACAGTTATAACCAATGCTTTGTGTACAAATTCCTGAGGCCGACTGTACGTACAATATACATTATTACTTCCTTGCTCATGTCTCTCCTAGGCTTTTGCAACGCTAATATTTATAATCTCTCGTGACATCACCACCGCCTCATTTCCTTTGTATCCTCCGCTTTTTAATATTCACGTATACTCATCTCCTGTTCTGCCTCACACCTCCACCTTTGCCTCACATGAATTATGTCAGGAAACAGATTACATCACTATATGAATAGGGGATCTGTTTTGTTATATATTTTTTGGGAAATCACTAGCCTTCCATTTCTCAGACAATAATCGACCTCCTTAAAATGACCCACAGATGCGTCACCCATCCTTTAGGGAGTAGTACGGTGTTGGTAAATCTGGAGCATCCGATTCTTTCATACAATAATATCAAGCAACAGGCGACCATTATTTTTGTTAATCTGGTTCTGTTTCCTGGCATACTTTGGAGGAATCAAGATATTCCAATGTACCAAAAGTGTACTGTCCCCTTAAAAGGATAACAAGAACCCAGTACAGCAGCAGACAAGAGGAAGATTACACGAGCTCATCTATAATTCGGGATAAGTTACTGATTGTGAAGCAAACAACGAATGAAAATGAGATTCCCCTGATAATTAATCAAACAAGTGTAAGATATTATCGGGATTTAATGACATCGATGCCCTCAGTTTAATATCTGGTATTACAAAGGTTTCAATTCTCTGTCAACATCAGGAGTGTTTTTTTTTATACATTTAATATTTTTGTCTGGCAAAATAATATCCAATGTCTTACACTTTTGTTCAGGAGCTCAATGATAAAGTTATGAGTCTTTGAACAATGGTATTTTTGAACCTTTAAACGATGGTATTTTTGAACCTTTAAACGATGGTTATTCTGAACCTTTAAACGATGGTAATTCTGAACCTTTAAACGATGGTAATTCTGAACCTTTAAACGATGGTTATTCTGAATCTTTAAACGATGGTAATTCTGAACCTTTAAACGATGGTAATTCTGAACCTTTAAACGATGGTTATTCTGAACCTTTAAACGATGGCAGTTCTAAACCTTTGGACGGTGGGCGAACCATCTATAATTCTATATCATAAGAAAAATCACCCAGTGTTAGTTGAAAATAAAATGTCAGTATCGTCACCAGTTATCCAAGGGTCTGTCTGTCTGTCTGTCTGTCTGCTGGCGATCATGTTACAGGTAATGAAAAGATGTGATAAAGATTGAAGTGTCATCAGGAGTGGGACGAGTGGGGCAGAGCAGAGGGATAAAAAAACGTCATGGCTCACCTATCCCATCCCAAGCCACCACCACCACTAGTCAACTCAGGACATTATAGGTACTACCCCTCAAGGATAAATAATTCTAAGCTCAAATTCCCAGAGTATACCACGACCCCTATCAGTCATCTTTAAGTACATACATACAAGATGGTCTGTTTGATTGGTGAAGCACATACATAATTATTTTACTCACTCACTCACTCTCTCTCCCTCTCCCTCTTTCTCTTTCTCTCATGTAGGTGTCCTAATTTGTCTGTTAACCCTCTCTCTCTCTCTCTCTCTCTCTCTCATGTGGGCGTCCTTATTTGTCTGTTAACACTAAATTTCTCTCTCTCTCTCTCTCTCTCTCTCTCTCTCTCTCTCTCTCTCTCTCTCTCTCTCTCTCTCTCTCTCTCTCTCTCTCTCTCTCTCTATGTACCATTCACAATCCGGCTTCCGTGTCCTGCTTGTACCTCTCCCTCCAGACATTAATTCTCCGTAATGTTCTTCCCTTACTACACCCTCATTCCTCCACACTAACTCTTCATCATCTTCCCCTCACCTCACCTCACCTCACCCTCGCCCTATACACTCCCTCAGACTCATATTCAATTACCCGGTCTTTTATCTACTAGCAGGGGATGGATGGCTCTTGTCCCCACTGCATGCTTGAGGAAGGAAGGAAGGCCCGCTCCGACAACCCATTTGTTGACAGAGGTGTGATTAGACTTGTGGGTGGTACTGGTGGTGGTGGTGGTGTTTGTGGATTATAGTGTTCATGCCAACTACATCATTTGCATAGGATTAAAATATTGTAATAAAGGTTCCTGGATTGGATGAAGATGATGATATTTGATTATGCTGGTTACTGAATGGACTTATCGTAGACTTGTGGGTGGTACTGGTGGTGATGGTTGTCGATAGTGTTCATGCCAACTACATAATTTGCATAGGATCAAAATATTGTAATAAAGGTTCTTGGATTGGATGAATAAGATGATGTTTGATTATGCTGGTTACTGTATGGAGTTACCGATTAAGTCCTCATTATCAACGTCATATGCCAGACCTTTCTTGCTATTTGGTTCATGGTCGTGAAAGAGGATGACTTGGATTATAATGGAAGGGATTACAGCTGTCTTGTTGTAACTACGAAACAGATATTGTCACGGGAATTACCATCAGCATGATATATGAAATTTGAAGGAGGATGTGTTGGATATGTTGTTGAGGAGCTTATCCAAGGTTGTTGTTTGATTTGTTGTTATTCTTAAGTGTCAAAGATGCGGACAAAGTACAGCTGTTTTCTGTAGTGGCTAGAGTTTCTTCTGCGTGTAAAATGATTTGATGATCGGTAAAAGTGCTTTGTTAGACTGTCATCCCAGGCCCCACTAACGCTAAGATATTTGGTCAAAAGAGACACACAATTCTTGCTGACAATTTTTCAGGAAGACTGACTTGGACAACAAAACATTTCAGGCCTCAGCAGACTTCCGTCCTCCTACCTACCACGTGCAAGCTTAAACACTTCATAGAAAAGTCATGAGGCGAAACAAACCATGCCTTGTTTTTTACCAAGGAAAAGTCAGGTGGACGTCCGCGATTCTCAGGAAATATATTTGGACTACCAACTGAGAAACCCAGATATGATGGGGAAAGATTCACGAGTGAAAAAAAAAATATATATATAGTAATAATAATGATGATAATAGGAACAATAATAATAATAGTAATAGTAATAATAATAATAATAATAATAATAATAATAATAATTTCTCTCCAACACACACACACACACACACACACATATATATATACCCCAATATTGATCCCACCCCATCCACTAGTCCCAGTCCTAGCCATGACCCTCCTGTCTCAAATCATCCTGCCACAAAGCATGAACCTTTCTTCTCTGGTGACATCCTTTCTCTCTAGTGAGACAATTCTGTTCTTCGATACAAACTCTCTTCCTCCACATGACCTTTTCCATCCGTACTTGTTTTTTCCTCATTCTTCCCCAGCCTTTCCTTCCTCCTCCTCCTCCTCCTCCTCCTCCTCCTCCTCCTCCTCCTCACGCCCACACTATTCTGCTCTTGCCTGTTCTCCTACCCACGACCCCCTTCTCTCTCGTGCCTGACCATGACCCCCTCCACTCATTGGCGTCCAGTGCATGACTCCCTCCACCTGTGCCTGTTCCTTCCTCTGGGTGGTTCCCCCACAGGGCCTTGTCTCGGTCTGACGCGGTGCGGGTAAACCTCCCATGAAATGTGTCAGTCGAGATGGCCAACAGTGTCCTGCAAGGCCACCTCACCCGCTGGGGCTGGCAAAAATCTTTTTTTACGTTTTTCTAGCTTTGTTCCTTTTTCCGGATTGAATTAATTGTTTTGCCGTGCGTGACTTTCTGTATTTCTTTCCGGGCAAACACTAAGCAATGGGGTGTGAGAGCGCGTCTGATATGAGTGTGTGCGAGCAGCGAGTCACTCATGTCCACTTGTCGTGTGAGGAGCAGCAACCCGACCCTCGAGTGCCTCACACACACACACACACACACACACCCAGGACCGGAACACTACTCACTTGTATTTCAGCATTTTGAGTGATAGATAACATTAGCATAAACACTGAGTTTGTTTACACTATCATATATTATATTATGTTATCATCAGTGCATAGCATACATTGCATATATACTATATACACTATAAATGACCCTCCAAAATATGAGAGAAGAATAGAGTAGGGTGGTTACGAATACCTGAAGTCAACTGTATTCTTTGTTGGGTCAGAGAGAAGATTTGTAGGAAACTGTATAACGTACAGTACACATGTATATATTCCTGTACACAATGTAGTACAGGTTAGATACCGTGAGTTGCACTGTATTTCATTGCATTTAGATCTGCTATGTTATATTATCTCTTTAACAAATTATGTTGGTTATATATTACAATACAGAAGTGAAGAAAAACAAGCATATATATTTATTGATACTTATGCTTGACCAGTAATTCACGTACATCATGTTTCATTAGACAAAAGACTCAAGACCCATTTGGCACCTTTGAAGACAATTTATGTAAGTTTTATGAGCAGGGATAGATTCCTCCTGAAACCTCATGGCCACTCGATATTAACTTTTCCACCATTGGCTGCGCTAAAAAACAAATGAAGGTCACAATACGCCACTCCTGTCTGCCTAAACTCTAAAGCATTACTAAGTTTAAAGATATAATACACTTTTGTTAACATTAGAGCTCCTTGATTACTCCAATGTAAGCCAGGAAACAGAAACAGATTTATAAAAGTAATGGTGGCTTGTTGCTTGGAATAGTTTGTAGAAATCAATTGCTCCAGATTAACCAGAAATAATGAAAGATAAAAATAAAATGAAAGAGCTAATGGGGTACAAAGTAAAGAAGGCGTCACTCGTAAAGCATTCCCTTCAGTGACTCTCTAAGGTAATAATGTCTCCTATGATGCCAATATACGACTCTAAGTAAAGGCTGCCCATTTAATATAAGCCAACTTATTAATCGTACATCACGCAGGGGAAAAATCAAGCATATTTATCAAACGTTTTTGTGTTCCTCGTTAGCCACTAAATATCTACAATTTTTATCAACACGACCAAAATATTACATTTTAAACATGATCTTTTATGAAATTATCTCCAGTAAATAATTAAGAGCCGGTGTCCCGAGGTGGCCGCTCTGTCCATTAAAATGAGTCACTAACTTTTTGTGGAATGACCTAATATTAGCAGTTTACCTCTGACACAATTATTTTTACACTCACTAAATTAAAGATATTTACGCTCTCTTAATTTTGTGGCAATACAGGAATTATGTGTACTTTTGCATGTATTATATATATAAATATATATAAATACATATATATATATATAATTTTACTACAGATTGATACTTTGATACTGATTGAGAAAGTAAATATTTTCTGGTATATCATGGTTACTGGCATCATGTCCTCCCTGACCTAACCAAACACATCCATAACACAACAGTAAGCAGTAAATCCTTTCATATTCATCTCCCTTCCACCAGCTTGCGAATACTATGCTGTCACTGGCCTGTCAGTTCCCTTGTTCAGCACAATAGCAAGTGTTATTCCAGAAACATTATTGACAGTGTTCAGACTTGAAGCTATGTCCGGCTGAAAACTGTATTCATTTTATGAAGCTTATTCTTTCAGGGTCTGGATACCTTTTAGTGATCAAGTTCCAACTAACTCAAGAGGATTTTATTGTCATAGAGGAAACCTACCTACAATCACTTATATCCCCTAAATATGACAATTAAAAATAACTACAAACACCAAGATCATCTATTTATGTCACTTTTCAAAGCCTTAATTTCAGCCTATAAAATGTGTATTCAAATATTTACCACCGAATGCAATTTTAGTTTCTTATCACTGTGACTGAACTTGTGACATGTCATGATATATTTACATTCTACTTCTGTAACCACAAATAATGTCACATACAAAGTTGCTCACAAATCCTTCATTGTCGACTCCATTTACATTCATTGTCTATCGGGGGTTTTTACTCTGTCGCCAATCGTAAGGTGATAGTATACTTTTGGTACACTGAAGTGCATTCATTCCTCCAAAGTATGCCAGGAAACAGGACCAGACGAACAAATATAATGGTGTCCTGTTGCTTGGAATAGTTTGAAGGAATCAGTTGCTTTAGATTTACCGACACCACCTCCTTAAGGGACCCTGTGAGGTAGTCAGAAAATTGGAGTGATACGAGTCCTTCAAATATTGCCACGAAACACCACCTATATGGAAGGAGCTTGTTTCATGGCGTGGTCAGGAGGAATTATTAGTCTACAGTTTTCATGCACGATCACAGGGTCCTTAAGCCATCTTTTTCTGCTTCAATAATCGTGAACTAGTATATTTTGGAGGATCTGTAACCTTCCAATTCTCAGACATAAAACGAACACCTTAAGTTTACTCATCATTGGTCAAATCTCGATATCTAAATCTTAGGCAGTCTGATACAAGGTATTATTAACAATGGTTGTTTATTTACAGTTACCTTAAGAAAAATGTAAAACTGAGCTGGAAATCGAGTCAGCGAAAGCGAAACACTTTTTATAAATATTTCATAGTGTTCCCTAATACACGTAAACCTGATGTGGGTAAGGCTATGAAGTACTTATATACAACATTCTACCTCACTGCACTTCACGTCAGGTTGGTCGGTGGCAAACAACACCTGCTGTGTTAGTAAGCTGTTTAACTTATTCTGTGCAAAGAATTTCTGGCTATATTGACTTTCAAGGAAACATTGGCTTCACTTCTACTAACATGCTGCACTCTTTTCAGCTCTGGTTGTATCTTATTAACCAGGAATTATTGATAAAAGTTCTTGTAACACTTCACTATAAGTCTATTGTGTCCTACAGTCGTCACTATACCAATGTGACCCTCCTTCCTCCCTCAAGTGACTCCTTTTGAATAAATCTATACTTGATATTATGATAAATTTCTGAAGCACATGTTTTCATACATTCTTTCTCTTTTAGCAGCAATATACGATATTTTGTAATAGAACACCTTAATAAGGATATACAACACCTTATTAAGGATAAAATTAAATGTTCTCTATGGAGGCAGATGAAAAAGGCAAAGAAGAGAAGAGTTTTCCAATCCTGTAAAATCGATCCCGAACAAGGAAAGTAAATGAACAGGGTTTGACGCGTGTTGTGGCCTAACAGGTGGATGTATCTCTCTCACCTCGGAACCAACCAGAGTGCTTTTCCCAAATCTCTCAGGATACAGGGAAATGTCTCTTACAGAAGATGCTTTCATGATAAAGTTTAGCTAGGATTAGGTTAGGATTTGCTGGTTTTAATTACCTTATTGACTTAAGGAAAGATAACTAAGTCAGCGGCATGGAAAGTTTAACTTGCTAATTCTTGGACGAGCACAGTTTCCTTTGGCATAGAATTCTGTTACAATCGTCCAGTATTCTTCCAAGCATTTAGTTTTTTATTTTCTGACCTATGCTGGTGCTGATATAGTTACTTGAAGCAAACATTACATTCTGAAGGTTAGAAGTACTACCCACCAATAAGAGAAATAATCTTGTAGTAGCCAGAGAATAGTATATAATTATGTGGGTTGCCATATTTTCGCTATTAACGACTACTTCATCTGAATACAGTATAGAGTAAAATGCTTCTAAACACAACTACCCTCAGCTGGTAGAAGCGAGAACTTGTGGTGGTGGTGGCTGGATCATAGGAATATATTACTGAAGTGTTTTTCTACTACAAGGTTTATAAGAAATCTGTTCCCTAAGAGTCTACAATGTTTGTTAATTAAGCCTGAATACAACCGATATCACTCTCAGCTAAGAAGAACTCATCAAGTGAATTAATTATTTCTGCAGGTATCGTAGTTATCGTCCACAACATGTCCGACTATCACTAAAAAATACAGTGGATAAAAGTTCCATTGTCTGACACAGTGTTCCAAAGAGTCTAAACTTCAGAATCTTGTGTAAACTGACTGAAAGGATACCTGTCATTCACATCTTAGAATGTACACAAAACTTTACACTTCAGAATCTTGTGTAAACTGACTGAAAGGATACCTGTCATTCCCATCTTAGAATATACACAAAACTTTACACTTCAGAATCTTGTGTAAACTGACTGAAAGGATACCTGTCATTCCCATCTTAGAATATACACAAGACCTTTAATAGTCTAGCCATTCTAGTTATTCATTACCACTTCTCAACTTTGTTATCTTACTTTGCCATACTCCCAATATACATAGATCCTCCAACTGAGACACATGCTCTACAATATCCTCTTAATAATCCTTCAAAGAGACTCCTTCAGGTGTTTCCTAGACTAATTTGTATGTGTTTATTATTTACTATAGTTGGTTAATGAAAAGGATGAATATGAATAAAAGATTCCTAAGTCAACGATCTACGTAACTGGACAGAGTGAGTACGATTATTATAATATATTTTTAATGGGTTCAGAAAGTCATCAGTCGTGTGCCCTTCTCATAAGCAGACGTCTATACAGAGTTACAACCCCACACCAATAACCCTACAACAATAACAACAATCGAATTTCAGACAAAGTGATCCTATGCTGACTGCGTAATGTGTCAGGGTAGAACAAGTTATGGTGGCAGGTTTGTACAACTTTCCAGAGCAAGTTGTGGTGACAGGGTGCGGTGACAGGTGATATTCCTCTCGTGTACAGCCAGATAGGTGTACAAAGAGAGGAGACAGAGGGTTGGGAGAAGGCTTGGGGAGGGTGGCAAAGACGGAGAGTGACCTGTATAAGAAGAGACCGGAGGAAGATGAAGGATAGGACGAAAAGACAGCAAATCGATGAAGAGAACTAAAAGAACGTGATGAGTTAGGGGTAAGAGAAGAATACAAAACGAGGAGAATGGAAAGGAAAGGAACTTAGAATTAATGAAAGAAGTGGTCATGGAGGAGAAGAAATAGAGTGGGTTAAAGTGAATAATTAATAGAAAGCACAAGAAAGAGGAAGGGCAGCAGTAGAAGAATGAAAGGAATAAGGAGAGGATAGCAACAACAGACACATGCAGCAGGAGCAAAGAGGGAAAGTGAGTAAATGGGTTAGGGGGAGATTCTCTTGTTGGTGAATTGGAAGGCTACTGATTCCTTCTAACTATACCAGAAAACAGATACCCTCAATAGTACTAATATGGGATCTGTTTCGTGGCATAGTTTGGAGGAATCAGAGACCTTCCAATTCACCAACAAAAGAATCTCCCCTTATTTATGTCAGGAGTACGGGTAGAATGGAGGGGAAACAGGTGAAAAGAACAGGAGGAGGTGCCAGGGATAGGACAAGGAGAGAAAAGACACAAACTAGGTGACAAGAGAAGTGGTCAAGATGAAAGTAGACTGGGGAAAGAGGCAATAACAGTAGTTCGACTGGATATAGGAATGAATGGGAGGAAGAACAAGAGGAGAGTAAGGGAAGAAGGAGCATCAGAGCCTGTGATAAATTGAAAGATAGGGACCAAACAGAGATGAGACTGGTGGAAAGAGTAAGAGAAAACCAGAAGAGAATTAAGGTTGATGAGACAAGAAAAGGAAAAAGAAGGATAGGAAAAAGAAGGATAGGAAAGAGAGAGACGACAAGGGAAAGAAGCAAAGTCTGGGAGAAGGGAAGGAGGAGGTGTAGGGGATACAACTGAGGTAAAAGGAGGGGGGCAGGGGGGGGCGGGACACCTGCAGGGCGAGACACTGGCCAGGGAGATCGTGCATTTCGCAGTCGAGTCACGTGGAGGGAGGGTGCTTGCGGAAGAGGGTATGTACAACAAACGGAAGAAGGTATGAACTCAGTGTGCATGAAAACAAGTACTTTGCTTCTACGACAAATTGTTACAGATGTTTTAAGTGACTATTCTGACCCAGCCTGAAGTTTATTGTTATACCAAAGACTCACTTGCTCTAAAACATTATACGATGATGTTATTTGATTTACGACATGGGTATTACTAATTCAAAACACAAATAAAGCCAAGTTGTCGTTTACTTAAACAAGATAACGTCGAATGTGACCTTTCCTGTAAGTTGACGATAAGATCAACATGTACTTTGAAACTGAAAGCAAAGCGTTTACACACATTAATATATTTGGCATAATCATGACATAATATATGGGTCATTTTACTCCAGTTATATTCAGCATATGCAATAACGCAGCGTTTCACATGAACACACACTTGCTGTACATAATCACCCACACACAAACCCTGCTCCAACACACACACACACACACACACACACACATACACACACACACACACACACACAGAGGCAGACAGTGGCCTATTATCAGCAGGTAAAGTATCCCGTTTTCTGCGTGTGGTGATTATGGCCAGTGATTATTTCCGTGCATGTCTTCTAAACCATGCTAATTACCGGCCGGCGTGGGCCCAAGCTAATCACCTCTCATTCACATCTCATCACATCATTCTGCCCTCATCACAATTCCTCTCCGGACTTTCCTTTCGTCACATTATCGTTGGGGTCATAGTGATGAAGGTGCCATAACATGGTAGCTGTTGTAACATCTTGGTAACAGAACGTGGTGTGTTTGTTATTAATAATAATTTTCCTATCACTGTAAGTCTTTTAATATTCTGACTTAAGATTGTTGTAACAGCATAGGTTTTCCATTGTAAGTGCTCCATCGTCATCATCAATATAATTAGGTCGTAAAACAAGTAACATTGTAAATATCCCTCAAGCCCAAGTGAATAACCATTGTAAGAGCAAGGACATCGTAATTTTTGCATTATCATAAATACCATATCATCACAAGTGCCAAAACATTGTACAGCCCCTCAGTAGTATAAATGGGCACCGTAACATCTCAAGTGCTTTGACATCGTACGTTTCAACACACTACTTAGGCAGCGTAACATCATAAGTGCTGCAATATTTCAAGTGCCTTAATATGGTAAGTGCAGTTACATGATAGGTCCATAATAACATCATAAGTGCTGCAATTTTTAAAGTGCCTTAATATGGTAAGTGCAGTTACATGATAGGTCCATAATAACATCATAAGTGCTGTATAATATTTCAAGTGCCTTCACATGCTAAGTGCAGTAACATGATAGGTCCATAATAACATCATAAGTGCTGCAATTTTTAAAGTGCCTTAACGTGGTAAGTGCATTAACATGATAAGTCCATCATAATATCATAAGTGCTGTAATATTTCAAGTGCCTTCACATGGTAAGTGCAAAAACATGATAGGTCCATCATAATATCATAAGTGCTGTATAATATTTCAAGTGCCTTCACATGGTAAGTGCAGTAACATCACAAGACTTACCACCACCAGAGGCCGCCAATAGAGAGGACCCGCATTGTCTGTCGGGCCACAAAAGCGAGATTCTTACACCAGTCTCGGCCAATCCTGAAGCCGGCCTTAATTTTTTGACGACCATTATATATCGCCGGGGAAATCATTAAACGGTGCTCATTAATCTCCTACAATCCGGGATTTACCATAAACCCAGGACATGCTATTGCCTACACCTCCTCCTCCTACCTACCAACCCCCAAGCCCTCATTAGCTTGGCTTGTGTTGTTCTTGGTGTAGCGGCGTCGTGGTCACTCACTTTGCCTCGGTACAATTTTAATAGCATGAGTATTGGTGGGTGGCACAGTTTGGATTATAGAACGTTAATTAGATTATAATATAGATTGGTGAGAATTAATACTTGATTATGATAGATTGGATTAAGGAACAACAACACCTTATGAGGAGAAGAATATATTGACGACTTTTCGCTACTGCTTCTTCAAGTCAAAGGCAATAAATAAAGACTTAAAGACCCTGTGATCGTGTATGAAAATTGGAGGCTTCTGATTCCTCCTAACCATGCCACGAAACAAGCTCCTTCCATATAGGTGATGTTTCGTGGCAATATTTGAAGGACTCGTTTACCTCCAATATTCTGACTACATCACAGGGTCTCTTAAACTCATACGGTGTTGTCCGTGTATGTGTGTGTGTGTGTGTGTGTGTGTACGGAGAGAATGACTGACATATTCAAAACTGCTGTAATAAACATACTAAGTATACAACATAGGCGGCGTGTGCTGATAATAATAGAAATGATAAACATAATTCACTTTATTATTAAATTGTTTCCAAATACAAGATTACAACATTCTAAGTATTGCAGTGAGTAAAAGACCCTTAGCGACCTTTCATGTTCAAGGAGAAAATGTTGGACGCTGATGTGTGTTGTCACCTGTGATCCACCAGATAATACTACGATATTCAATAATTGGCAACCAAATTATTATGAAATCCGTATCTTTGCCTCATCCTCCAGTCACAGGCTAATGTTGCCACACTTTTAAATTACGATATAATTCATTCCAGCATCACAAGTCTCTACCAGTCACTATACATTTAGCTCTTATGGTCTATCGTACTAACACCTCTATACTACTTCTTTCATCTTCCGTCCATTATCCTTGGTGGTTCTCAGAATGTATTTGATTAATTTTGATTCTAGGAATATATCTAATTTATTTAGATTCTCTTTATGCATCTGAATAGTATATAAAAGAAAGTATACTGTAACCATATAAACGCATTCTGAGAGACGATGAATGCTTTACACAGAAAAAATAGAGAGAGAGAGAGAGAGAGAGAGAGAGAGAGAGAGAGAGAGAGAGAGAGAGAGAGAGAGAGAGAGAGAGAGAGAGAGATACCTGCTTTAGTATCAATACCCTGTGAGTGGGATGGACAGACAATCCTGAGTCATTATCTCCTTGCCCACTGCTACAGCTTCTGACATTGCTCTTCTTTGCTAAGTGTGCCCTCATTTATCTGGCCCTATATAATATAAGCCATTACATTTGTTATTCTGAAGGCATACACAGATGACTCTTCAATTGGCCTACAGTAACTCTCATTATTTTCACTTGTTATTCTGGAGGCACATACATACATACTCCTTCTGTTGTCTTGGCCTGGGTAGACAACTGGACAGAACCCAATTCCTCAGGTAATAATATAAGACTCATTTTCCCTGTTATTCTGTAAGTACATATATATATTCCTCGTGTTGGTGTGGCCTGGGTAGACAACTGGACAGAACCCGACGCCTCTGGTAATCCAATACCAGGCGACCGTCACTGGCGGCCACTAATGCACTCCACCCATCGAAAAAGTCTCAAGCGGGGAAGACAGACAACTCGAAATTAGTTTTTAAAAATCGATACGCTTGTCATTAACGAGCAAGCCAAGGTAATCGCATTAGCTGCTGCCGAAACTGTCATGCGTGGGTCGGCTGGCTCCTCCGCACGACTTGGGGTAATCAGCATAATTCTGTCCGCTGTCGACTCAATGAAGCACAACTGTTGATGGTGGGAGTGGCTGTGGCGGTACTGTCATCCTGTTAACCATCGCTCACTGATCAGGACATCGTTTGTACTCTACCGAACAACACGTTACCATGTGTGTGTGTGTGTGTGTGTTTGGCTGAGACTTAATGAGAAGATGGTTGCTTGGATATATATCGCATCTATGTACCATATGGTTCTTAAGGGACCCTGTGATGTTGTAGTAAGAAAATTGGAGATAAATGAGTCCTTCAAATATTGCCATTAAACATCACCTATATGAAAGGAGCTTGTTTCGTGGCATAGTCAGGAGGAAACAGCAGCCTCCAATTTTCATACACGACTACATACAGGGTTCTTAAGGGAAGTAGACTCTTGTTAGTGAATTGAATACTATGGAACTATTTTATTACTCTACCTCTACATATTCACTTTTTTTCTCTTTTCGTTTCTTGCTGCATCCCAAATTAGTCTTACGCACTCCTCCTTCTCCTCTTCCTCCTCCTCCTACCGTTAAGCTCCTTCTCTTCGTCTTCATTTCACTACCGACACAACTTTCTCTTCTATTTTCTTACTACATCCCAAATTAGTCTCCAGCACTCCTCCTCCTCCTCCTCCTCCCGTCATACTCCTTCTCAATTACCCTCTTCCAATTCCTCCTCTACTGTCTCTACTTCCACAAACACCTCATCAAGTCGACCATTCCTTTATACCTCCCTCTCTCCGTATTACATTCCATCTCTTACTCTTCTCTCTCTCCTTACATCTTAATCAGGTTCATCCTCATTACTTCCCATTCACTGCAATTCTGTCTGTCTTAATCTCTTCTTCTTCCTTATTTACATTTCCTTCCACTTCTTGCCACAATTACCTTCATCCTCACTGCTTTCTATTTCTTATTATCTCTCCTTCGCCTCACCCTTCCTGTATCTTTACATTTATTTCCCTTGTAATTGTTTCTCTTCTAGCGCTTCCCTCTCCCTTCTCTGATGAGTGGCTAGACATGTGTGAAAGTCCTGAGGGAGAAGCAATCAAAGGGTAGACTGAAGACAAGAGAACTGTGTATCTTAACTATGGGGCATTAAGGGGAGGACACAGTGTTGGTAAATCCGGAGCAAATCATTCCTCCAAGCTATTCCAAGCAACAGGACACCATTATTTTTGTTCTTCTGGTCCTGTTTTCTGACATACTTTGGAGGAATCAAGGCGCTTTAATGTACCGAAAGTATACTCTCCACTTAATGGGCTATCAAATATATTTTCCTAATACTTTATGTACTTATAATTGTCAATTTTGTCTCTATATCAAAACGTGCTTTTTATTATAGTTTTAAGGCTCTATCTTCTTACATCATGCTGCTGCTAGTTTATTCAATATTCATTACGTTTTACCAGACTTTCATTAATAATTATGTAATAGAGATACTTGCTATATGTATAAATTGTTTGAAGATTTGCATTCATTTTCATATATAGACTTCCAAAAACTCATTCTTTTTTTACTACACAATGTTAATCTAATTCTTAAAGTCGACCCTTGAGAATTATCTCGATCTTAACCAGCCATTCTGATTAAATTGTATATAGGTGCATCTTTATTTGCCTTATCATAAAATCTCAATCATACAGTACAATCTTCATCATTTGTCAAACATCGCTGATCCCATTGTGTATATATAACTTTCCTGAGAGATTTTGGAGTTGACATCATTTTAAGACCAAATATTTTTTGAAATAAAATAAATCTGAACCACGTGAACAGTTATCTTTGCCTGTGTTATTTCGTTTGAGTTTTATGCAGCTTCAATAGGGAGATAAATCACAATTCTCATCAATTCTACATCCCATTAGGTTAAGGTGCTAATTCTTTTTTGGTACATTGGAGTGCCTTCATTCCTCCAAAGTATGCTAGGAAACAGGACCAGAGGGGCAAAAATAATGGTGTTCTGTTGCTTGTAATACTTTGGAGGATTCAGTTGCTCCAGAATTACCAACACAAAACTTCCCCCTTAAGGTCCAAAAGCAGAAAACATAAGATGAAGGGACTGACTCCCCTCCCAAGCAGTGTTCTCCCATATGTCCAGTGAACAAAAATATGACCTGATTACGAGGGCGACACTATAATCCCATTCCAGGCAAAGAAGGCTGATCCCTACTGATCTTTGATGACATTAAAACCTGTGTCACTCTAAAATAATACCCTAACTTGCTCTCCCTCCGGCTCCCTCTTAAGTTGTCATCACATTAACACTCTCTCTCTCTCTCTCTCTCTCTCTCTCTCTCTCCTGATCTTTGATGACATTAAAACCTGTGTTACTCTAAAATAATATCCTAACATGCTCTTCCTCTGGCTTCCTCTAAGTTATCATCACATTAACACACATACACACACACACACTCTCTCTCTCTCTCTCTCTCTCTCTCTCTCTCTCTCTCTCTCTCTCTCTCTCTCTCTCTCTCTCTCTCTCTTTACACCACTTTCTTGACTAATAAGCTCATGCAAAGTACCTGATCCCGGCTCCTCCCTCCCGCACGTGTAATCTCATTGAGGTGCTCCCGTCTCCCCTCCGCTCCACGTCTTAATTAAATAATCTTTCCTACACCTCGTATCATGCACGCCTCGCCCCTCGCCCCTCGCCCTCGCCCCTCGAGTGAGAAAACTGGTTGCTCGTCGACCCTCTGGTTAAACTCCTTATTCTCCTCCCTTAATTCCCACTGACTGCTGACGATTATGTGCTTCCTCCTTCACCTCCTTCACCTCCTTCTCATTCAACTTCCCTCCTCCTCCTTCAACTCCCCTCCTCCTCCTCCTTTTTCACCTCCTTCCCCCTCCTTATCCTTCTACTTTTATTTCACCTCCTTCTCCTTCAGTTTCCCTCCTCCTCCTTCACCTCCTCTCCTCCTTCTCCTTCAGCTTCCCTCCTCCTACTTCACCTTCCCTCCTCCTCCTCCTCCTCCTCCTTTTTCACCTCCTTCCCTTCCTTATCCTTCTACTTTTAATTTCACCTCCTCCTCCTTCACCTCCTCTTCCTCTTCTCCTTCAGCTTCCCTCCTCCTACTTCACCTTTCCTCCTCATCCTCATCCTCATCCTTTTTCACCTCCTTCCCCCCTCCTTATCCTTCTACTTTTATTTCACACTCCTCCTCCTCCTTCACCTTCCCTTCCTCCTCCTTCACCTCCTCATCCTCCTCCTCCTCCTTCTCCTTCACCTCCACCTCCTCCTCCTCCTTCTCTTTCACTTTCTCTCCTCCTTTTCACCTCCTTATTTTCCTCCTTATCCTTCTACTTTTATTTCACCTCCTCCTTCTCCTCCTCCTTCACCTTCTCTCCTCCTCCTCCTTCACCTTCCCTCCTCCCCCTTCTCCTTCACCTCCTCCTCATCCTCCTTCTCTTTCACTTTCCCTCCTCCTTTTCACCTCCTTATTTTCCTTCTCTGTTTTCTTATCCCTTTTTACCTCCATCTCTTTAACCATGTCTTCCTTTTCACTTACTTCTCTTTCACTTTCTCATCCCTCATTTTGCCTTCCACTGCCTCTTATTCTTTCTTCTCTCTTCCACTTCATTCTCCTTTCCCTCTTTCTCATTCTTCTCTAACTTCTTCTCACCTCCTTTTATCTCTTCCTTTTACTTTATATATCAATGCAATATTAAGTCGAGAGTAAGCATATAGTTCCATAAATATCAATAGAATTATGTTGTTTTAATAATTCTCTTCTTCACTTCCTCATTCTATCATTATTTCTTGTCCTCTTCCCTCTTCTTTTTATTCCTATTCCCCTTCTTATTCTTATCTTTCCTCCTCTTCTTTTTATTCCTATTCCCCTTCCTATTCTTCTCCTTCGTTCTCTTCATTTTTCCTATTCCCCTTCCTATTCTTCTCCTTCCTTCTCTTCATTTTGCCTATTCCCCTTTCTATTCTTTCCCCTCTTCCCCTTCCTATTCTTCTCCTTCCTTCTCTTCATTTTTCCTATCCTTTCCCCTCTTCCCCTTCCTATTCTTCTCCTTCCTTCTCTTCATTTTGCCTATTCCCCTTCTTATTCTTTCCCCTCTTCCCCTTCCTATTCTTTTCCTTCCTTCTCTTCATTTTTCCTATTCTTTCTCCTCTTCCCCTTCCTATTCTTCTCCTTCTTTTTTCTTCTTGTTTTTTCCACTTCTTAATCTATTACTACTGCCATCAATACTCCTCTTTTTCCTTTCCTATTCCTCCTCTTTCACATCGTTCTTCCTCTTCTTACTCCTTCTCGTATTCATTATTCTCCTCCACCTCTTCAAATTCGTCATTAACCTCTTCATTATTCATCATCATTATCATCACAATCATCTTCAAAATGTTGCTCCTCCTCCTCCTTCTCAATCCCTTCCTCTACTTCCTCTTTCTCTCTCCCATTCCTCCTCTTTCTCTATCCCTTCCTCTTTCTCTCTCCCATTCCTCCTCTTTCTCTATCCTTCCTCCACCTTCCTCTCTCTCTATCCCTTCCTCCACCTCCTCCTCCTCCTCTTTCTCTATCCCTTCCTCCACCTCCTCTTTCTCTATCCTTCCTCCACCTCCTCCTCCTCCTCCTCCTTCTTCTCCTCCTCTATCCCTTCCTCCTCCTCCTCCTCCTCCTTCTCCTCCTCTATCCCTTCCTCCTCCTCCTCCTTCTTCCCTCACTTGTCCCGTGCCTTTGTTCAAGTAATCCTCCCCTCAACTCTCGCCTTCTCCTATAAACATTTAATCTTTTATCATTATGCCAGAGCTGATCTCGACAAGCACTCGGGATTAAGGGGGAAATAAAGTGTTGGTAAAACTGGAGTAACTGTTTCCCTCTAAACTATTCCAAACAACAGGTGACCATTATGTTTATTAATCTGGTCCTGTTTCCTGGCATACTTTGGAGGACTTAAGTGCCCCCAATGTACCAGTAGAGTGTTACCCCCTTAAACCTCAGTGTCCTGTGCTCTAGAGAAATTGACGACACTCTTTCACATCATATTTCCATCCAGCGTTTGATGGCTTTCCGTACAAGGTGAAATTAATCAAGAATATGGAAGTGAGTTCTGGACACCGTGAAGCTTGACTCGGTAAAACACCTTCATTTTGCTGGACTTCTATATTTTTTCATTTTGTAAAGTAGATCCTCTTCCTCCTCCTCCTATATCTCGCTTTTCTCCTCCAAACATTTCGTCTTTCTCCTCTTGGTCTTCCTTCTTTCCTCCATTTTCTCCCCCTCTTCCTTCTCATCCTTCCAACAGTCTTCTTTCCCAAACACAAATTCAACTAACAACGATTGATAATGATGTTTATGTGTGTTGTAATATACAATATATTATGTGTATATGTGCATGTTATTGTGTGAGGTCAGAGAACATGTGTGTGTGTGTGTGTGTGTGTGTGTGTGTGTGTGTTCTTTGCAGGCAGTAGTGTTGACACTTAGTGGTAAGGGAACTGGCACCTCACCACGCCTTCCCTCCACACACACACACACACACACTCTCTCTCTCTCTCTCTCTCTCTCTCTCTCTCTCTCTCTCTCTCTCTCTCTCTCTCTCTCTCTCTCTCTCACACACACACACATAGTCTCCGTATTCACTTCCTTTAATTGTCACATTTGCTCCTTACATTTCACCCTCCATACACACTCCATACACTTCCTTGTATATTTCTCTCACTACCGTCCCCGTTTGTCTCTCTTCTACATGCAACCTTCAGATTTCATCCTTAGCTTTCTTCATTCCCCTTTCTACATCCTCCTTTTGGTCTAACCTCTTCCAAAACATCTCTTTGGTCTATACTCTCTTTTCACTATTATCCCTCAATGCTACCTTCCTCTCCATTTTCTCTTCCATCACTATTTCTCTCCTTCTCTCCCTCCAGTTCCTTCCCTGCAATTGCTTCTTTCCCTGTATTGTCACCCTCCCCACACCTCCCACAGACCATTCTGATGTACAGAGAAAAATAGTGTGAACTACACTCTCCTCTATTGCTTGGGTCGTTCTATGTCTTGACTAATTCTATTCCACTGTCTAGATACACAGGTCACCAAGGGGATGCATCCAGGCAATACAGTATATCGTATTTAATTTATTCAAGTATGGAAAGATATGCTTGCCCAAGATACAATAATTTATATACAGTAAACAACAGTAGTAGCCGAACTATTACACAAGAGATGACCAAATATGAAAACATATGCCTTGCCTAAGATACAATAATTTATTTACACTAAACAACAGTAGTCGTAGAACCATAATACAAGAGATGACCAACTTTGATGATATCTCTGAGAATCATTATTATTAACACCTCGCATCTGAGAGAAGTGTATATGCAATAAAAAATATAATGCCACATATTTATTGTATGGGAATGAATGTTTGAACAATGTGAAACAACAACACATGGAATATTTTTCAGAACATTACTAGATGATGTTAATTCCACTGTCGAATAATTCTTCTTCAGACGTCGAAAGGTTGATTA
>JAWQEG010005419.1:32500-40249 GCA_033782935.1 Petrolisthes cinctipes | reverse complement strand
GTTTATCATCTATGTTAATGACGTGGATGGTGACATGGTTGCCAAGATTTCCAAATTCGCCGATGATACTAAGCTTGGTATGAATGTCGCGAAAGAAGGAAATACTACCCGCTTACAAGAAGATCTTAGGAAGATCGGGGAGTGGTCTGACACGTGGCAAATGCCATTTAACGTGAACAAATGCAAAGTTATGCATATAGGCCACAGAAACCCCCGAACAGAGTATAACCTTAAGGGCAATGCTCTCGTAAGCACTGATACTGAGAAAGACTTGGTGTAACTATCACCAGCGACCTCAAGTTCTCAAAGCAGTGTATTGAGGCTGAGAAGAAAGCCCAAAGGATGTTAGGGTACATAAAGCGACAGTTTGGATACCGGAACAAGGAGATAGTACTTTGTCTGTACAATTCCCTTGTCCGACCGCACCTGGAGTATGCAGTCCAGTTTTGGAGTCCTTCTTACCGAAAGGATATCGCGAGATTGGAACGAGTGCAAGCCAGGGCAACCAAACTTATACCCTCTCTTAGACACAAGAGCTATAAAGATCGGTTGGTAGAACTCGACCTGTTCTCTTTGGAAACCCGGAGACTGCGTGGTCAGCTTATCGAAGTGTTTAAAATACTAAGAGGCTTTGACAATGTAGACTACAGGGACATTTTCCAACTCAGTGAGGGCACAACCAGAAATCATGGCTACAAACTTGAACTGAAGCGTTACAACCGTGATCTGTGTGGTAAATTCTTTACATACAGCATCTGCGGTACTTGGAACGCGCTTCCTGCTGATGTAGTCAACAGCAACTCTGTGGATCAGTTCAAGTCCAGATTAGACAAAGCCTTAAATCACCGTCTAGGTGTTTAAGCCGTTGTGCGAGTGTTCCTTGATGGTTTCACATGACACATTCGAGGACGGTCGCCTACTTGCGTAACTAAACCCACAGGTACCCTCTTTGTATGGAGCGTAAGGTCTCCTAGGGTACTTCTTTTCCTTGTAACTCTCTCTCTCTCTCTCTCTCTCTCTCTCTCTCTCTCTCTCTCTCTCTCTCTCTCTCGCTCTCTCTCGCTCTCTCTCTCTCTCTCTCTCTCTCTCTCTCTCTCTCTCTCTCTCGAGACAACCACCTTGCCGTCGGTGAGAGAGCTTGTGTGATCTGTTTGAATTTTGCTAGCTATGCTGGGGGACATTTAGTCCAGTTGGGTTACCCGTGCCAGAAAGGTAGCGTTATTAGGATCCTGACTAAGAGTTGTCAAATCTTCATGTTAATATTAAGTTTCACAACTGCTCTTCAATTGTTCTAACCAAAAAAAAAAAAAAAAAAAAAAAAAAAAAAATCTTCATCACTTCCGATATAAGTTTTTATTGTTAAGGACCTCACCAGCTACCTTATGCCGTGTGAGAAGGGAGGCTTTGGAACCTCCTAAAACAACGCCTTTTAACGCTCACAGGTTTCGAAAGGGCTGAGATTGAAGGGATCTCAGGCGTGTGGGGTACGAGTAATGGAGATGCCTCAGGACCCCCGTAGGTATTCTCTTAGATTAATAAGCCTGACCAGCTCCCTGTGACCGTTCTTAGGTGCCTAAAGGCTCGACTGCTCTTTGGTGAGAGAGCTTTCGTGCCTCGCTGGCTGCCAGGCCAGTAAAAGATCTCGGATTAAGTCGTGGACATTTAGTTTTACTATTTGCTTTAAGTTTGGCCGCGGATGGAGGATTAGTAGGGATTAGTAGGACGACGGTTACACTTCAAGCACCCCTGTCGAAAAATCAGAGTCCCATTTACTTAGGACTCTTGTGCTGCTCAGTTGGGAGCTGCGGCACGATTGGGGCCGTCCGACCCAGGGGAGACCTTAGGGTTGGTGTGCTTGGCTCATAAGGTTTCTGTTGGCCGAACGACCGAAAACCTTCTGGAAGTAGGTGGATGAGACTTATGCGAGACCAAATCACATTACCTTTTCTATTGTATTATTGGTCCTAAATTGAATTAGAGCGAGATGACTGGTCCATCAGCAAGAAAATTTACATGTACTACATGCAAGGTGTACCGCTGGTGTGAGGACTTCAGCGGGAGGAGTGCGAGCGACCTAGACTCCTCGAGTGTCTGCGACTTTTGCAAACTCGAGGAGAGGTTGATGAAGCACATCTCACTGCTCACGAAGGAGAACAACTCCCTAAAGGAGGAAGTTCTCCGAATGGACTCACAGAGGTGTGACTGCCATGTGAGAGACAAGGCAGTCCAAGGAGCTTCTTCACCGGAGAGCTCCACCACGGCGGTAAAGAATAAGAAGAAGAACAAGAAGAAGAACAACAAGAAGAAGAACAACAACAACAACAAGAAGAACAGCAATGAAGAGGGAAAAGAGACTGCAGAAGGAAAAGATACTGCAGAAAAGTGTGATGAAAAAGAGGAGGGGAATATGGAGAAGGGAGAAAAAACCCAAGAAGACAGTTGAGGAGGGATTAGAAGAAAGTGAGGAATCAAATAAGAAGGAAAAGAAAATGAAGAAGAAAAAGAAGAAGAAGAAGCAACCTGGAGGAAGTGACGAGCCCGGCAGGAATTCAAAACACTCTCGGGTTCCTCACAAGGCATCTCGTGCTCCTACCAAGGAGAGGCCTGTGGATATACACATTGTAGGTGATTCCCAGGCACGAGTGCTGCAACCCCTAATGGCAGATCGCCTTCACTCTTCTGTGAAGGTGAATTGTTTGCCAGGTTGTGGCAATGCTGATCTCCGAAAGGAAGCTGAGAGGATCCAAACGTCCAGATCTGCTGTCATTGCACTCATGGTGAGTGGTAATGACATCTACCTGAGAAATGGTAGAGTAGGCATGACCGAAGGAGTCCTCTCGGATGTGCTCGGTGCAGTAGATGACTGTGGGTTAAAAACCCGCAGAAGGGTAGTTGTTGGCATGCTCCCAAGGAGAGGCCCTTTAGGGACTGCTCTGTCAAAGAACATTGCAGTAAATCAGCGCCTGGCTGATTTGTGTACTGCCGAGGGGGTGTTCTTTGTGGACCCCTACACCTCACTCTTTGGTAGAGACGACCTCTACCAGAGGGATGGCACACATCTCTCACTAAAGGGGAAAGAAGTGCTTTCCAAATTAATGGAAGACGCCGTCCGACGATGTCTCAGGAGCACTCGACCGAGCGTGGAGGAGAGCCCTCGTCGCTATGCTAGAGTGACGTCAGAGAAGACATTCACTGAGATCCTGAAGAAGGATATCCCCAGCACTACCAAGACAATGACCAAACCGGGAAACGGAGGAGTCTAGGGAGCCCTGCAGTTGGGGGTTCCCTGAAGGTTCTATTGTTCAACGCCAGGTCCATCCGAAACAAGTTTTTGGAACTGCGGGCCCTCGTTGCGACAGAGGAACCCGAGATGGTGGCCATAACGGAGTCATGGTTGAGAACCTCAGACAGAGATCTTGAAGGGGAATTCGTGATTCCAGGCTACCAACTCTTCCACAAAGATAGAGAGGACAGAGGGGGTGGTGGTGTGCTGTTGTATGTAAAGAACTCCATCAAATTGATGACCTGCAACATCACATCGAACCATGAGCTCCTTGGAGTTGACCTAGAAATAGGCACTGCAAAATACAGAACCCTGCTGCTTTATAGACCCCCTGGACAACTCAATGAGATGGACAGGGACCTATACCAGTTGCTGGGTGAACTAGTGGACGGCAGGGTGTGCATCCTTATGGGGGACTTCAACACACATGTTGACTGGGAAACCAGAGAGCCCTCTGCCGAGAACACACCACTCTTGGAGTTTGTAAATGATGAATTCCTCACTCAATGGGTAAGGGAGCCAACAAGAGGTGCTAACATACTCGACTTGGTCCTCACCTCAGAGGATGACATCATTCAAGACCTCTCTGTAAACGAAGAAATAGGTGGAAGCGACCACAAGCTTATAAGATTTTCAGTTAAAGTCCCTAATATGGAGTCCGTTACCCCGGTGCATAGAAAATTAGACATGGGGAGAGCGAACTTTGCAGGTCTTCGTGAAAGCGTTGCTGAAATGGAACTAGAAGAGGGAGAGAGTGCTGATGATCTGTGGAGGTCATTCTTGTCTTCCTTCATGGAACTTCAGTCGCGCTTTATTCCTCTGAAGGGAACAGGTCAGAAGTTCATTCAACCTAAGTGGTTTAATCGGGAAATCCGTAACCTACTAAGGGAGAGGAGAACTGCGTATCGTCGAGCGAAGGCATCTGGGGACTTTGACGGTCATAGAAGACTGAATCGAAATGTGAAGTCCAAAATAAGGGCGGCTAAGCGTGCTGAGGAGGTCCGTGTGGCTAGACTCTGCAAAGAGAACCCCAAGGAGTTTTTCAGTTATGTGAATGGCCGTAAACCAATCCGACGCAGGATCGGTCCCTTGGTGAATGAGGATGGAGCATTGATGCACTCTGATGCAGAAAATGCTAACCTCTTAAATGAGTATTTCTCTTCAGTGTTCTCTGAGGAGAGTGGTCCCATTCCCGAACCTTTGGACTCCTTCAGTGAGAAGTTTGAGTCAATGGTCTTCACCCAAGAAGAAATTGAGAGAAAAATAATCGAATTAAAAGCAAACAAGTCCCCCGGTCCGGATGGGTTCTTACCTAGAGTGTTGAAAGAAGTGCATGGTGAAGTATCACGGCACCTGTGCATGGTCTTCAACATGGTAATCCAGACTGGATGCGTTCCTAGAGACTGGCGTGAGGCAGAGGTGACTCCTATCTTCAAGAAGGGAGATGCTAGCCAACCGTCAAACTACAGACCCATCAGTTTAACCTCGATAGTCTGTAAACTCATGGAGAGCATCATGGTGGACAAAATAACAGCACACTTAGAATCAAATTTGCTACTGAGGGGTTCCCAGCATGGGTTCCGCCAGCACCGGTCATGCCTCACAAATCTGGTGGAATTCTTCCATTTTGTTTTCAGTGAGCATGATCGGGATAAAGCGGTCGATGTTGTCTACTTAGACTTTCAGAAAGCCTTTGATAAGGTACCCCACCGCCGCCTCCTTCGGAAAGTGCGTGCACTGGGCATAGACGGAAATGTGGCAAATTGGATAGAGAACTGGCTAAGTGACAGACGGCAGCGGGTGGTAGTGAATGGACAGGCTTCAGAGTGGGTGCCCGTTACTAGCGGTGTTCCCCAAGGTTCTGTTCTGGGACCACTACTGTTTATCATCTATGTTAATGACGTGGATGGTGACATGGTTGCCAAGATTTCCAAATTCGCCGATGATACTAAGCTTGGTATGAATGTCGCGAAAGAAGGAAATACTACCCGCTTACAAGAAGATCTTAGGAAGATCGGGGAGTGGTCTGACACGTGGCAAATGCCATTTAACGTGAACAAATGCAAAGTTATGCATATAGGCCACAGAAACCCCCGAACAGAGTATAACCTTAAGGGCAATGCTCTCGTAAGCACTGATACTGAGAAAGACTTGGGTGTAACTATCACTAGCGACCTCAAGTTCTCAAAGCAGTGTATTGAGGCTGAGAAGAAAGCCCAAAGGATGTTAGGGTACATAAAGCGACAGTTTGGATACCGGAACAAGGAGATAGTACTTTGTCTGTACAATTCCCTTGTCCGACCGCACCTGGAGTATGCAGTCCAGTTTTGGAGTCCTTCTTACCGAAAGGATATCGCTAGATTGGAACGAGTGCAAGCCAGGGCAACCAAACTTATACCCTCTCTTAGACACAAGAGCTATAAAGAGCGGTTGGTAGAACTCGATCTGTTCTCTTTGGAAACCCGGAGACTGCGTGGTCAGCTTATCGAAGTGTTTAAAATACTAAGAGGCTTTGACAATGTAGACTACAGGGACATTTTCCAACTCAGTGAGGGCACAACCAGGAATCATGGCTACAAACTTGAACTGAAGCGATACAACCGTGATCTGTGTGGTAAGTTCTTTACATACAGCATCTGCGGTACTTGGAACGCGCTTCCTGCTGATGTAGTCAACAGCAACTCTGTGGATCAGTTCAAGTCCAGATTAGACAAAGCCTTAAACCACCTGCTAGGTGTTTAAGCCGTTGTGCGAGTGTTCCTTGATGGTTTCACATGACACATTCGAGGACGGTCGCCTACTTGCGCAACTAAACCCACAGGTACCCTCTTTGTATGGATCGTAAGGTCCCCTAGGGTACTTCTTTTCCTTGTAACTCCTTGTAACTCTCTCTCTCTCTCTCTCTCTCTCTCTCTACTCTCTCTCTCTCTCTCTCTCTCTCTCTCTCTCTCTCTCTCTCTCTCTCTCTCTCTCTGTGCTGATTCTTCCAAGCTATGCCACGAAACAGATTCCTTAAGGGGGAAATTTTGTATTGGTAAATCTGGAGCAACTGAATCCTCCAAACTATTCCAAGCAACAATAGAACACCATTATATTTGTTCATCTGGTCCTGTTGTTTCGTGGCATACTTTGGAGGAATCATGGCACTTCAATGTAACAAAAGTGAATGATTACCCCCCAAAATAATAGTTAGTACCATTGAGGGCGTCTTTCTGTTTCGTGGCATATTTAGGAGGAATCAGCAGAGATAGAGAGAGAGAGAGAGAGAGAGAGAGAGAGAGAGAGAGAGAGAGAGAGAGAGAGAGACCTTCCAATTTACCAACAAAAGAATATTCCCTTAAGGTGGTAATTCAATTTTGGTAAGGTACATTGGAGTGCCTTCATTCCTCCAAAGTATGCCAGGAAACAGGATCAGAAGAGCGAAAGTAATCGTATTCTGCTGCTTGGAATAGTTTGGAGGATTCAGTTGCTCCAGATTTAACAACACAAAAAAACTTCCTCCTTAAAAGTTTCCCATACATACATACATACATACATCTTAGTTATGCAAAACAAAATATTTTTAATGTCCATCAATCTTAATTTACAAATACTAATTCTACTGATGATTTACATTACTGAATACATACAGTGGCGGTCAATAATAATCATCCACATATGGGTATCTCAAACAATTTACTGTCTAAAGTTTTCACGTTCACAAATGATATTATTGTTTTAAGTAGTGTGTAGCTGCTTGTATTAAATTAAAAGATGGTAGTTAACGTGTGTGTGTGTGTGTGTTACTGTTTTAAGTAGTGTGTAGCTGCTTGTATTATATTAAAAGATGGTAGTTAACCTGTTTTTTGGAAAGTTTATCATCTAAGGAACAGAGGGAAGCTGTCAAAGTCTTATGTGAGTTACCCCTATATAGATGATTATATTTGACCGCGACTGTACTTAGATATACCGCACTACACTTTATTACACTATACCACACTACACTACATTATACCACACGACACTATATACAATATATCATTCCATACATAAACGTAATCCGTATACCACACCTCAGTCACTCAGCCTAAGCCTACCCTGGTTTCATTAAGATGATCTCTCGCTAACACACACACACACACACTCTCTCCCCCCTCCCTCCCTCCCACACACACTCTTTCTCTCTCTCTCCCCTCCCTCCTTTCACTCTCTCCCACCCCTCTTCCATCCCACACATACTATTTCCCTCTCTCCCCTCCTCCCTCACACATACACTCTCTCTCCCTCCCTCCAACACACACACTCTCTCTCCCCTTCTTCCTCCCCCTCACACACTCTCTCTCTCCCTCCTCCCTCACACACTCACACTCTCTCTCCCCCTCTCCTCCCCCCTCTTCCCTTCCCCCACTCTCTCCCACCCTCTCACTCACTCTCACACACACTCTTTCTCTCTCTCTCTCCCCCCACCACAGATCGCTGGAGTGTGA
>JAWQEG010005419.1:0-30000 GCA_033782935.1 Petrolisthes cinctipes | reverse complement strand
AGAAGTCCAACAGTATGAAGCCAATCCAATATGAATCACAAAAAGTCGAAACTCTTCCCTAACTACTGCACATCACACCTTCCCCCTTAAAATAAGAAATTTCACTAAATTTCTTTGTTGCTTACAGTCTTGACAGACAATCTGCCACAACATTATCCTTCCCTTTAATGTGCAGAATTTCCAAGTTGTAATCCTGTAAGAACAAACTCCATCGTGTCAACCTCTGGTTCATATTCCTAAATTTGTTGAGGTATTTTAAAGGTTGATGATCAGTGTAAACAGTAATTACTTGATCTGAAGGACCTACATACACATGGAAATGTTGGAGACCAAGTAGGAGTGAAAGTAGTTCCTTTTCAATAACAGAATAATTTCTTTGTGAGGAATTAAATTTCTTACTAAAATAACTTACTGGATGTTCAAAGCCATTATCATCATCCTGCAGCAAAACTGCTCCAGCACCCAAATTACTTGCATCTACAGCGAGTTTGAACTCTCTTTGAAAATTAGGGGCCCTTAAGATTGGAGGGTTTGACAAGATTGCTTTCAGTTGGGCGAAGGCTGTCTCGCATCGCACAGTCCACTCATACTTTGCTTCCTTTTTTAACAGATCTGTCAAAGGAGCTACAACATCGGCAAAATTAACAATAAACCTCCTATAATATCCAACCATATCCAACAATTTCCTTATCTCTTTCTTGGATTGTGGTGTGGTCATATTACATATCGCCTCTACCTTGGCTTCAGGTGGTGCTACTTCTCCCTGTCCTATTACGTATCCTAGATATTCCACCTTTGCCTTACAAAACTCACACTTTCTTAAATTAGCTACTAGGTTCACTTCCTCTAACCTACACAGAAACTTCTCAATGCTGTCCATATGCTTCTCCCATGTGTCACTAAAAATAAGCAAGTCATCAATATATGTGACACATTCTTCTAAATCTTCAATTACAATATTCATTAGTCTTTGGAATGTGGCACTACTGTTCTTCATGCCAAATGGCATGACTTTACATTTATACGTTCCTCCTAAGGTCACAAAACAAGACATTTCCTGAGCCCTCTCTGTCAGGGGAACCTGCCAAAAACCTTTTAACATATCAAACTTTGTCAAATACTTTGCACTTCCTATCTTATCTATACACTCATCTACTCTAGGTAGTGGATACGAGTCAGACCGTGTTACACCGTTGAGTTTTCTGTAGTCGATGCATAACCTGTGAGACCCATCCGACTTCGGGACGAGCGTTACTGGCGACGACCACTCGCTCTGACACGGCTCCACCAAGTTGTTCTGCAACATGAAGTCCAACTCCTTCTGGATCACTTCAGCTTCATGAGGACTTACTCTGTAGGGACTCTGCTTGATAGGAGGTGCACCACTCACGTCCACGTCATGCTCCAGCACAGTCGTTCTCCCTGGAGTTCCTCTGAACACCATCGCATAACGTGAAAGAAGAGTAACAACTTCTTCACGCTTATCTGCTTCTGTTAGATGGGATAATTTGTCTGTTAGTACTGACCACGCCTGCCTATTATCTTCCCAAACTCCTGTCATTTCAATGTCAAATTCATCCTCTCCCTCCTCAAGCCTTTTTCCCAGCACGTTCAGTACGGCTGTAGGTTTTGCATCCTCTCTGCGATGAAATTCCTTTAGCAAGTTAATATGACACATCCTTTCCCTTTTCCGTCTGTCAGGTGTTGCAACTACATAATTTACATCAGATACTTTCTTTACAACTTTATATGGTCCAGCAAATCTTGCACTCAGAGGTAAACCATGCATTGGCAATAACAATAACACCTCATTTCCTGGATTAAAATTCCTGCTTCTAGCCTTCCTGTCATACCATCTCTTCTGCTTACTTTGTGCCTTTGTAAGGTTCTCTCCTGCAATCTTCCAACTCTCTCTTAACCTCTCATTGACTTCTATGACAAACTGTAACAAACCAACCTTATCACCCATACCTAGCATTTTGTCTCTCACCAGTTTCATAGGTCCCTTTACATCATGTGCGAACAGGAGTTCAAATGGAGAAAACACTAGTGATTCATTAGGAGTCTCTCGAACTGCAAAAAGAAGGTATGGAAAACCCTTATCCCAATCCTTATCATGTTCCTCACAATACTTTCTGATCATGCTCTTTAGCGTTTGATGGAACCTCTCAATCGCACCTTGACTCTGGGGATGATATGCAGTGGAAGTTATCTGGTTAACTTTAAGTTCTCTCAATACTTGTCTGAACAACTTAGATGTAAAGTTCGACCCCTGATCAGATTGTACCTCTCTAGGAAGTCCAAACCTAGTAAAAAAAGCTAGTAATTCTCTTAGAACATTTCTCGCACTCATTGTTCGCAATGGGACAGCTTCAGGATATCTTGTTGTGAGATCCATAATAGTTAAAATGTAACTGTTACCTGAACTTGTTTTGGGCAGTGGTCCCACTATATCAATAAGAACTCTGCTGAAGGGCTCTTCGAAGTGTGGAATTGGTAGTAATGGAGCAACAGGTATGGTTTGATTCGGTTTACCCACCTTTTGACAAGTACTACAAGTCCTACAATAGTCTGCCACATCTCTTCTTATTTCCTGGCCAGTAGAACACACTCCAGATATGCCCCAAGGTTTTCCTCACTCCTTGATGTCCTGCCATTCCAGAATCATGGGCCATTTGCAAAATGTCCTTTCTATATAATTTTGGTAATACTATCTGATCCACACATCTCCAAGAATCATCTCCTGCTTCACAGTCAATAGGCTTCACCTTCTCATCAGTACATCATTACGTAAATAATACCTCTCACTGTCCCTTTCATTTTCCCTTACTTGCTTGTTTACCAAACTCTCCAGTTCTGGGTCCTCTCTCTGTAATACCACCAAATTATTAGAGTTAATGTTGCTCTCATTAACATCACCCCCTTCTTGTAATTTAGCCATAAAACTGTCTGCTAAAGAGAAAATCCACATCTATCTCCATGCCATTTTCATCAGTTCCCCTGTTAAGCACATCAATGTTAGCTTCGCTGTCAGCTGAACATAGATGTTCAGTATCCTTTTTAGCCATAGCCCTCGTCACTGCACAAGAAGGGAAAAGATCAGGATTTTCTCTCTCTCCAATTTCTCAGTATCACCTGTATTTACTTGAACATTTGACAGCACTGGTAGGGGACTCACCTGGCCTCCAGCAAGATCATTACCCAATAACAACTCCACTCCTGACACGGGCAGCTCATCCACCAGTCCAACACGTACTTTGCCCGACACAAGATCACTGTCAAGCTGTACAAAAGTTAGAGGGACAGTTATGAAATCTCCTACACCCCTGCAAAACCACAGTGTTGTCCACATCTGTTACATCATTAAATACATTCTTTAGCAACAAGGACTGCACTGATCCTGTGTCTCTCAGAATCTTGATAGGTACCATCTTATCACCACTCTTAATTGTACCTTCAGACAAAAAATCAGCAAAAGCATGTCTTCCCAGCGTTTCTTTAGAATTATCACTTACTTTCACAATTTCTTTAATATTATTACCCAAGATTCCTTATCCTTATCATCCAAGTTCCTTTTAGCAATGAAAGAAACTGGTCTTACATGCTTGTACTCTCTTACATACTTAATCTTATTGTCCTTCACATCTTTGTCTTTCTTAAAACAGTCACGTTCATAATGTCCATACTTCCCACATAGGTGACAAGTCTTGTCTCCCCTTTCTGTCCTACTGATACCTCTTTGTACAAAATTTCTAGGCTCCCTACTTTGTGTTACATAACTCTGATTCCGAGGAGAGGCAAATCCATTGTGGGTGGACTTAACATCAGTCACTACTGTTCCTTTGGCATTACATGAGACTCTGGACTTTTGACCCAAACTCTTGTGTGTGTGTAAGCACATACTCATCTGCAATAACAGCAGCTCTCCTTGTATCCTCAACTTTTCTCTCAAACAAATAGCATGCAACATCCCTTATTTATACACCTACAAAAGTTCTCCATTAATATTAATTCCCTAAACTTTTTATAGTCATTGACTACATGTGTTGCTCTCAACCACCTTTCTAGTGCCTTATCCATATCATGGCAAAAATTCCATGTGCGAGACCTTATTATCTTTATACATATTCTAAACTTAAGACGATAAGCTTCTGGAACAAGCTCGTATGCCCTTAATACGGCAGCCTTTACTGTGTCATAATTACTACTATCCTCAAGAGAGAGAGCAGTGTATGCTGACTGAGCCTTGCCCACAAATACACTTTGTAATAGTAACAGCCCATACATCTTTAGGCCACTTCAAACTCTCAGCCACTTTCTCAAATGTAAGAAATACTCAGTTACATCAGACTCATCAAAAGGAGGTACTAACCTCATTTGGCTGGGCACGTCAAATCGCTTATTGATTTCTCGTTCACTTAACACATGTTCATTTTCTAGCTTCCTCAGTTCCAGACTTATCCTTGCTTGCTCTGTCTGTTCCTTAGCCAAATTCATCTGTAACTCTGCTTGCACCTTTGCTAATTCAAGTTGATGTTTCATTGTTGAGCACTCATAGCTTCACGTTCTCCTCACTGAACAAACTACCAGTTGCACCTTCTCCAAACTCACCACCAAACAGCCTGTTACACACCCTGCTTAGAATAACCTCCTTAAGATCATCTACCACAAATTCTACTTGCAGTTCACGAGCTACCATCATTAATCATTTTTACTTAAAGCACACACTTCCTCTCTGGATGGAGATCTTGCAAGAAATAAGCGCACTCATCCTGTTCCTGAGTGATAACAGACATGTTTAAGGAGTAACTACCAAACAACCCTTGAATAGCATACTAGAATCTCAAGATCTTTGAATCTTCTAATCCTGACGAGGTCGCCAAATTCTTGTGACGAACCCACTGACTCCTTTCCCAGCCCCAAGAGAAAAAAAACCAGGAAAGTATCTAAAGAGTTTCTATAATCAACAGTGGGAACAAATTAATAGTTATACTTAAAATTTGTCATTTTACTCAACATGTCTACACTAACAAGACAAAAGTATCAAAATCAAAAGCCAGACCCAATAAATATAAATACAACCAGATTACCCCCAACAAGTGGTCCTAAGTTCATCCTTCACAACAGCTAAACATGGAAATATATATAAACCTAATAATCCTAATATCAACACACATTACTTAAAGATAACACACAGCACATAAATATCTATACTCATTTATAGGTTGATCACACACACAAAGTTGGTCACAAGTTACTTATATCCAGAGTCTGCACAAGGGAACAGTTCACAGTCAGGAACGTGACTGCGACCGTCTACCAGAAAGTAAACCTCTTCACCTCTCCGGCGGATGAATACATAGAAAAATGAGTCAGAAGTCCAACAGTATGAAGCCAATCCAATATGAAGCACAAAAAGTCGAAACTCTTCCCTAACTACTGCACATCACACTACTACTATTATTATTATTATCATTATCAATACTATTACTACTATTATTACTATAATTATTATTATTAATATTGCAGGTGTTCCCTTGGTGTTATTATTGTGTTGGAGTGTTACCATGGCAATACAACACCCTGTACACTGTTGGCGTGGATACCCTCACCTTCCTTACATATGGATACTCCTGGCTCTATGATTACAGCTTTATTGGTTAGTGTGTGTGTGAGAGAGAGAGAGAGAAGAGAGAGAGAGAGAGAGAGAGAGAGAGAGAGAAGGAAGTATTGTGTGTGTGAAGGAAGTAGTGTGTGTGTGTGTGTGTGTGTGGCTCAAGCGGTTACTGGAGTAAACAAACCCCAGCGCTCTTATATTAGTGCTAAATCCTCAAGAAATACAGAGGCTACGAAAGTGTAACTGAAATATGTTAAGCATTAACCCCCAGAGTCCGGGCAGCAGGATTTCCCGCTCGGTCGACAGAGGCCGGGCAGCGGGGAAATCCCGCTCTGTCGACAGAGTCCGGGCAGCGGGAAATCCCGCTTTTGGTAATGTTATGGGGAAAAACGCCAAATTTGTCGGATTTTTTTTGATCTGGCTATACTTCACCACCAGACCTTTTCATCCCCACATTCAATCAGTGTGTGCTTGACCGTGACAATGGCTGGGCGTAGTGAAGAAAATACGGGCTCGTTCGATTCGGTGCATCCTACCCGCGCTGCAGGCGCACCCGCTCCTGTAACCTCCACTCCGCGGGTGCAACCAGCTAGATTGCGTCATGCACCTGCAAGGTTGTCAGATTCTGCAATAGGGCGGGAATTGGAGAATCTGGCTGACCTTTCATATGGGAGTGACGACCTGGACAGCTACTCTGATACTGAATGGCAAGCTGACGAATCAACTGAGGAGATGCCTGTGTAGCGGTGACTTCCATCACAGCTCTTCCTCAACTTCATCACAGCTCTTCCCTCAACTTCAGCCTTGCATGATGTGTCAGAGGTTACAGCCCCTGTTGCAATTCCGTCCACCAGTGGGGTGGGAGGTAGTTTGGGAGACACTCTCTTGTCTCCCATTCCTACAACATCTGGCGTGGGAGGCAGGAAGTGGTCTACTCCTGCTTCAACCTCCAAACCTCGCTACGTCTCCACTCCCATGGGCAAGAGGCCGAAGAGGAGGTTAGATTTTTCGTCTTCCTCTTCCTCGTCGGACGAGGATGCGTCGCAACCAGTGGTGGTAAGAGGGAGGAGAGTAGGAGTAAGAGCGGAAGGGTAAAGGAAGGGGGGAAGAGGACAAAGGCAGCTTATCTCTCCCCTACTGTTGACCCTGATAGCACCGCCCCCCCCCGTGACCTGACGCCACCTCCCCCACCACCACACTCTCCCTCTCCTCTCGTGCCTGACGACTCACTCTCGCCTGCCCCTGGTACCGCTGGCACCACCACCACCACCACCACCACACACAACAACGCCAACAACGACAGCAACGCGCGCACCTCGTCATAGACCCGCTGATCCCTATGTGTGACGGATTGCGATGAATTTGCGCCTGATATACCTGCCTTTGACGACAGTCATTCAGGTATACAGGCCGCATTTCCCTGTCGTCAGAGGTCATCAATATTAGATTATTTCACTGCCTTTTTTTTATATAATATTGATGACTTACATGATGCAGGAGATAAACACCTTCAAACAACTCTCTGTGCAACTCAGCAATAGACCAGGCAGGGAACATAGTAAGATGTTGCAATGGGCTGACGTCGATATTGCTGAGTTGTATGTGTGGTTAGCTTGACCATGATGATGCCTCATGTCAAGAAACATCGCCTCAAGGACTTCTGGAGCACACACGCCTGATATCCACACCTGCGTTCGGAAATACATGTCCAGGGAGATATAGGGACATTTTGTCCTACCTGCACTTCGCCCCCAACATGGGTCCACACCCGAACGACAGGCTGTGGAAAATTAGGCCAGTAATGTCTATCCTCCAGGAGAAAATACGAGCATTTTTTCGACCATTCCAGAAAGTGGTTATCGACGAGTCTCTGGTGCTGTTCAGGGGAAGACTGTCCTTCATCCAGTACATCC
The DNA here is from genome assembly GCA_033782935.1 of Petrolisthes cinctipes. Classification (NCBI taxonomy): domain Eukaryota; kingdom Metazoa; phylum Arthropoda; class Malacostraca; order Decapoda; family Porcellanidae; genus Petrolisthes; species Petrolisthes cinctipes. The sequence goes on along the minus strand of JAWQEG010005419.1, from coordinate 22,470 downwards.
CGTCAAAGAGGCATAGATTTGGCATCAAATTCTATGTCATCTGCGACTGTAAGACTGGCTATGTGTTGGATTTTATACTCTATTCAGGTACGGATGTGGATGTCCCGGCCGACGACCCTCTTGGCTTCAGCGGGAGTGTTGTCAAGGCACTCATGGGGGATTACCTTGACAACAACCACATCCTGTACACTGATAACTATTACACCTCTCCAGCACTTAGCCAGTTTCTCCTGCAGCACCAAACACTATTCGTGTCAACAGGAAGGGGTGGCCAGCATTCCCTCTCACCCGGAGGGGCGACTGCATCAAGAAGAAATGTGGGAACATGCTGGCCATCAAATGGCACGATAAACGCCCCGTCAATATGCTCACCACCGTGAACAGGGGCGTGATGCAGGATTCTGGGAAGACTGAGCGCGGCACAGGTGATACCATCTACAAGCCTGATGCTGTGCTCGATTATAACATCAATATGAGACTCGTCGATAAGTCAGACATGATGGTGAGTTCCATCGATTGTCTGAGAAAAACTTGTAAGTGGTACAAGAAGGCTTTCTTCCACCTTCTTGATGTCACAGTTCTGAACTGTTATATACTCTACCTCCAGCATCACCCTGACTCCAAGTTGGCACTCCGGGAATTCGAGCTAGAGTTGATATCTCAGCTCCTGGAGAGGTTCAGCACTGTGCAACCACAGCAAGGCAGACAGGCAGCGGCACAACGGCCTGACAGGTTGCAGCAGAGTGGCTATATGGCTCGCCACTACCTTACTAATCTGCCACCGTTGCCGTCAGGACGTCCAGGCTCTCGTCGCTGCTATGTTTGCAGGCACACAACACGTCACCCCCAGAAGTCCAAGGAAACTCGCTTCTGGTGCAAGGAATGTTGTGTGCCGTTATGCCCTGGAAACTGCTTCTCAGACTACCATATATTGGAATATATATAGAAGCAGGAAGTGATGGGAGTATGCGAATAAAGTGACAGTGACACTTGGTGACAGTGACACTATTTAGGCTATAAGAAAAGTGAGAGTGACACATTTGTACATATATTTTCGGCTGTAGTGACGTGATAGTGACACATTTGTACTTATTAGGCTATAAGAAAAGTGAGAGTGACACATTTGTACATATATTTTAGGCTGTAGTGACGTGATAGTGACACATTTGTACATATTAGGCTATAAGAAAAGTGAGAGTGACACATTTACGCATAGAAAAAATTATAATAAAAAATTTAAAACAACAAAATACAAAAATATATAGAAAATAAGGATAACAGTGATAGTGACACATTTATATTTACGTTGAACATGAACAAATGGTGCGAATGACACTGAAAATGTTTCGCGTAAATACTGTACATAACTCCCACGCTTCTCTCCAGGGCATAAAACCACTCTGGAATGGTCAGCTAACCACACAAATAATACAGGGGCTGTAATGGTAGGATGCACACGAGCCGTACGACGTGTCGCCCGGGGGAGGCAAGTGTTGCGTCATTCTGCCGGCGGCCATCTTGCCTCCACCCCCGCCAGTCCTTGTCACAGCCACGCTCACAAAGCGAACGCAGCCTCGCTCTCACGGGAAAAGTGACCTCCATTCCTCACTTGATTTCTCGGCAATGGAGTGTCCTAGAGAGCTGGGGTTGGTTTTAATGGAAAGAGGAGGAGTTGATGGTGAGTACACAATCAAATTTAAGTTGTTCAGTATTGTAGTTTAGACGTAGGGAGTAAGAGAAGTAGAGTGATTTTCCGGGAAATACCCGGACAGGCAGGGTAAAAGTTAGTATTGGGCCCGTACCCACAGCGCGTAATTCCATTCTTGCCCCGTCCCGGAGGGGTTAATACTTAGGGAAGACTGTGACGTTGAATTGAAGAAAACTAAGCGAGTGGATACTGAAAAATCTGTGGTAATAATATATGGTTGTTCTGGCTTCTGGCTTCTCCCCTGTTTGCCAGCGCCATCTGCAGGTCATCAAATAAACCACCACTCACACAACTTCCTCAACTTCCTCAACTTCCACTACTGCGACCCAGGTATCAAAGAAGCCTCATTATAAAATGATAAAATAATAACCAGTGTTTGAAAATATACTGAAAGAAAAAGTACAACAAAAGATGGAATCAAGAAAATTTTTACCACCACCCGACACAAAATGTTTGGTGTGTTCGAAGCCCTGTGTAATCGAGGCAGTGAAGTGTACTAGATGTCTGGGATATATTCATGCAGGGTGTTCAGGACTACCAACGTACCACCTGATACATTGGTTTAACTCAAGGATCCACCACACCTGCGAGCAGTGTATCCCAGATCAGCACAAAAAGCTTGATTATGACCAGGAATATGCGTGGGTGGACAACCTACTGCAACAGGACACCGCCTCAAAAAACAAAAACAGCTGTATCACACCAGGACCCTCAAACGAAAACGGAGATGAACATTTTGAGGAAAGTGACGTGGGTCAAACCTCAATAATGGAACCTCTAGACACCATCCTATCTCCTTCCTCCGAAGATAATAATGAGAAATTGAGTAGAGAGGATCATCAAAAAGCGAATGAAGATGATAAAATACTAAAACACGACAAGATCTGCAAATTCTATACCGAACATAGATGTAGATTCGGGAAAGAAGGGAAGGACTGCAAATTCAAATACCCTAGGATCTGCAATGCATACCAGAAATACGGCCGTGACCCAGGTAAAGGATGCTCAACATTTAAAAAATGCGGTCTTTATCACCCAAAAATTTGTGAAGGCTCTGGCACTCAGTGTATCGACCCTCAGTGCAAGAACCTACACTTGAAAGGAACAAGGCGTCATGCACTAAAAGAGAAGCCATCCTTAAACTTAAACATCGAAACGGTAGACCCTCACACCAAGAAAAAGGATGAAATTCAACCTATAAGCGCCCAAGAAACTCATAGGTGCAATACACAAACCAGTGACACCACTCCAATTCCCAGTATTTTTTTAGGAATGCAGAGGAGCATTCAGGAGCTGCAAGATCAGATGGCCAATCTATTGAGTATTTTCAGAGCTCAAGTACCAACACAAACACAGGCTATATGGACTCCAATGATGCCAACACCAACACAATGGCAACCGAAACAAGTCCAGATGTCACAACACCCTACACTACAACAGTGGCCCCAACCTGTAGCAAACCCTCAATCAATATTAAACCCAACAGTTCCTCATTACAGAGTGAACTAATTCAAAACCCCCCCTACAGAATAATCACATGCAATATTGAGGGGCTTTTACCAAGAAACCGTAAATACAAACATAGCATGCTATCTGAAATGTCACAAAAAGACAATATTCTTGCCATTTGCCTTAGTGAAAGTCATCTTAAACCATCAATTAGAGATGCTGAAGTGCACATGGAGGGAATGGTAGGCTTCAGAACTGACAGATTGACAGGGAGAAAAAAGGGAGGAGTCACAACTTACGTAAAGGAAAACCTTGCATCCCTAACTGAAGTCGCTCTCTCCAACTCAACAGGTTTTGTGGAAATCCTAGCACTTGTAATCAAACCACTTAACTTAGTTCTTGTTAACATATACAGACCCCCAGCCTGCCCAACACCTGACTTTAATAACACCATCAAAATTCTTGAATCACAATTAAATAACATGTCAGCTCCATTACCCGAAATAGTCATCACAGGTGACTTCAACCTGCCACATGTAGATTGGCAGAGAAGAATTATCTCCGGAGGAAGCAGAGAGGACCGCACCCAAGCCGAGCTTCTCTTTACTCTTGCCGACACCTGGTGCCTCAACCAGTATATAACTACACCAACAAGAGGAAAAAATATGTTAGATCTCTTTTGGTCAAACAACGATGAACTAGTGCACGACCAATCATCGGAGGACACCTACATGTCAGATCACAAAATAATCACCATCACAACAAACATCAGGACAGTCTGCTCAAATGAAAAGTTGCCGAGAAAAACTAACCCTTTCTCTACGTTTAGCAGGCTAAATTTTTTCAGTGATCGTGCAAACTGGGATGGTCTGTGTGCGGAGTTAGCTGAGATACCTTGGGCTGAGGAGTTGTTATCCCGAAATGTTCAAGAAAAATACAATTATATACTATCTACTACCTACAACACAGCAACAAAGCACATACCTCAGCGTACACCAATCACCAGCAAAAGGTCAATCATCCCGCGAGATCGACATATACTAATGAGGAAAAAATCAAAGCTGAAAAAGAAGCTAGCGTTAAGTGTTAACACAAACAACATTAACGCTATACAAGTCCAAATCAGAAAAATCGAAGTGGCACTTGTATTATCTCACGCCAAGCAGAAGCGTCAAGAAGAAACAAATGCTGTCGCTGCTATAAAAAAGAATTACAAGTTCTTCTTCAAGTATGTCAAGAACCATGCAAAAATAAAAGCGAACATCGGCCCCCTGACAGACGCTAATGGGGAGACAATGGATAAAATAGAGGACATATGTGAGGTACTCAAGCAACAATACCAAGGTGTTTTTAGTACCCCAAAACAAGAATACAAAATATCCAAACCTGATACATTTTTTTCTTTCAATGTCACAAACTACCCTTCTTTGACCACCTTTGATATCACCACAAAGGATATCTTGGACGCAGCTGCGGACCTTCGACCAAACTCTGCTGCTGGTCCGGATGAGTTCCCAGCAATTGTCCTCAAGAGGTGTGCAACACAGCTCTGCATCCCTCTGCAGCTGCTGTGGTCTGCATCTCTTCTAGAGGGTGTAATTCCAGACACAACACGCTCTGCAAGGATTACCCCACTTTACAAGGGCGGACCCCGATCCATGACCAGAAACTACCGACCAGTTGCCCTCACATCGCACGTCATCAAACTATTTGAGAAAATTGTAGTAAAAAACATAATGAACTTCCTGGAACATAACACCCTAATGAATCGAGGACAGCATGGATTTAGAAGAGGTCGGTCCTGCCTGTCACAGCTCCTCGAGCACCACACTCACCTTCTTGAATCAATTGAAGCCAGTTTGAACTCAGACGTGATATACCTGGACTTTGAAAAAGCCTTTGATAAGGTGGATCATGGCGTCCTGCTTCACAAAATGAGAAATCTTGGCATCACTGGCAATATTGGACGTTGGGTGCATGCTTTCCTATCGAACCGAACACAGGTTGTCACCATTGATGGCTGTGTCTCAAAGCAGTCTTCGGTGGTTAGTGGGGTGCCCCAGGGATCAGTCCTTGGCCCGATTCTTTTCCTGATATTGATATCAGACATAGACCAAGAAGTGAAGACATCCAAAGTTACATCCTTTGCGGACAATACCCGTGTTTCACATTCTATCAAGGATAAAGATGATGTCATCGCTCTACAAAATGACTTACAATCTATATACAGGTGGGCTGATAACAACAATATGTCTTTCAATAGCTCCAAATTTGAGGTTGTCAAATATGGCCATGACAACAGTATAAAAATGACAAATTACACCTCAAACCTCGGACAAATTATCACTGAAAAATCTCAAGTGCGTGACTTGGGTGTGTTGATGAACAACACTGCAACCTTTAGTGACCACATCCAGGCCATGGTTGCCGAGGCCCGGAACACAATGGATTGGCTCCTTCGCACCTTTGAGACAGGTGAACCACTACCTATGATGACACTATTCAAATCTTTAATAATCCCAAAAGTTGAATACTGTTCCCTCCTCTGGAGTCCCTGGAAGTCTGGAGAGAAACAACTTATCGAAGGCATCCAACGGACTTTCACTTCCAAAATTAGTTCCATCCATCACCTAAACTACTGGGAGCGCCTCAGCAATCTGAACCTGTACTCCCTCGAGAGACGAAGGGAGTGCTACATCATTATACACACATGGAAAATCATCCAAGGACTGGTACCCAACTTCAGTGATTCCTCTGATATCAAAGTACGCGTCCGTCAACACCAAAGACTTGGGAGGCTTTGCTGCCTGCCAAAGATCAACAATAGAGCCCAGGCCAGTGTGACAACACAGAAAATCAACTCTTTTGTTTATAATGGTCCCCGGCTATTTAACTCCCTACCCAAGGATGTCCGTGAGATGAACTGTACAACTGATAAATTCAAGACACACCTAGACAGCTTCTTACAAGACATACCTGACCAACCAAACCTACCACACTATACTGGCAGAAGAGCTGCCAGTAACAGCATCCTGGAACAGCTGTCAGTCATGAGAGCTGACGGGATTTATATGTAGAAAATTATGTCATTGTGTCCTCACGCGGATATCTACCTGATCACCTGTTCGCCCCTATCTATCGGTGGTGGAGTGCAATGTACTCTACCTGTAGGGGTCCGGAGTTCGGGTGGTGTGTGTGTGGCGCAAGCGGTGGTGCACCAGCATGACCGTGGGACGACGAGTCCCGGACCGATATACAGGATATACAGGTGTGTGTGTGTGTGTGTGTGTGTGTGTGTGTGTGAAGGAAGTATTGTGTGTGTGTGTGAAGGAAGTAGTGTGTGTGTGCGTGTGTGTGTGTGTGAAGGAAGTAGTGTGTGTGTGTGTGTGTGTGTGTGTGTGTGTGTGTGTGTGAAGGAAATATTGTGTGTATGTGTGTGTGTATGTGAAGAAAGTGTTGTGTGTGTGAGTGTGAAGGAAATATTGTGTGTGTGTGTGTGTTCTTTCATTCTTTGTCTGTCTGTCTGTCTATCTCAATCAATCAATCAATCTCTCTCTCTCTCTCTCTCTCTCTCTCTCTCTCTCTCTCAATATATCTATCTATGTACTTTCATCCTCTCTCTCTCTCTCTCTCTCTCTCTCTCTCTCTCTCTCTCTCTCTCTCTCTCTCATATATTGTTATGATATTTACAGATGAACCTGATTTTTCTCATCAACATAATAAGAATCCTGGTGACCAAACTAAGCACTAACAACAACAACAACAGCAACAAAAGCAGTATTGCCAACAAACTCTGTACAAGGTGACACCAAACGAGTCTTTCCCTTTTATTATCGTACCCTGGCAACACTGCGTACGTACACTCGAGCTCGTAAATTCGCGACCACGTCCCCAAATGTTTAGGTATGTCATCTGAGCTGGAAACATTGTATGGGGAAGGTGTCATTGTAGGTGAAAGGTTGTATCATTTCCCTCTACTATGTTCCACCTACTCTGATTCCTCCCCAAATTAATGTTACCAGCTCAAATGGCATAAACATCTAAGTCTTCTTTCATCCTCTCTCTCTCTCTCTCTCTCTCTCTCTCTCTCTCTCTCTCTCTCTCTCTCTCGAGACATCCACCTTGCCGTCGGTGAGAGAGCTTGTGTGATCTGTTTGAATTTTGCTAGCTATGCTGGGGGACATTTAGTCCAGTTGGGTTACCCGTGCCAGAAAGGTAGCGTTATTAGGATCCTGACTAAGAGTTGTCAAATCTTCATGTTAATATTAAGTTTCACAACTGCTCTTCAACTGTCCTAAAAAAAAAAAAAAAAAAAAAAAAACACTTCATCACTTTCGATATAAGTTTTTATTGTTAAGGACCTCACCAGCTACCTTATGCCGTGTGAGAAGGGAGGCTTTGGAACCTCCTAAAACAACGCCTTTTAACGCTCACAGGTTTCGAAAGGGCTGAGATTGAAGGGATCTCAGGCGTGTGGGGTACGAGTAATGGAGATGCCTCAGGACCCCCGTAGGTATTCTCTTAGATTAATAAGCCTGACCAGCTCTCTGTGACCGTTCTTAGGTGCCTAAAGGCTCGACTGCTCTTTGGTGAGAGAGCTTTCGTGCCTCGCTGGCTGCCAGGCCAGTAAAAGATCTCGGATTAAGTCGTGGACATTTAGTTTTACTATTTGCTCTAAGTTTGGCCGCGGATGGAGGATTAGTAGGGATTAGTAGGACGACGGTTACACTTCAAGCACCCCTGTCGAAAAATCAGAGTCCCATTTACTTAGGACTCTTGTGCTGCGCAGTTGGGAGCTGCGGCAAGATTGGGGCCATCCGGCCCAGGGGAGACCTTGGGGTTGGTGTGCTTGGCTCATAAGGTTTCTGTTGGCCGAACGACCGAAAACCTTCTGGAAGTAGGCGGATGAGACTTATGCGAGACCAAATCACATTACCCTTTCTTTTGTATTATTGGTCTTAAATTGAATTAGAGCGAGATGACTGGTCCATCAGCAAGAAAATTTACATGTACTACATGCAAGGTGTACCGCTGGTGTGAGGACTTCAGCGGGAGGAGTGCGAGCGACCTAGACTCCTCGAGTGTCTGCGACTTTTGCAAACTCGAGGAGAGGTTGATGAAGCACATCTCACTGCTCACGAAGGAGAACAACTCCCTAAAGGAGGAAGTTCTCCGAATGGACTCACAGAGGTGTGACTGCCATGTGAGAGACAAGGCAGTCCAAGGAGCTTCTTCACCGGTAAGCTCCACCACGGCGGTAAAGACCAAGAAGAAGAAGAACAAGAAGAACAAGAAGAAGAACAACAAGAAGAAGAACAAAAACAATGAAGAGGGAAAAGAGACTGCAGAAGGAAAAGAGACTGCAGAAAAGTGTGATGGAAACGAGGAGGGGAATATGGAGAAGGGAGAAAAACCCAAGAAGACGGTGGAGGAGGGATTAGAGGAAAGTGAGGAATCAAATAAGAAGGAAAAGAAAATGAAGAAGGAAAAGAAGACGAAGAAGAAGCAACCTGGAGGAAGTGACGAACCCGGCAGGAATTCAAAACACTCTCGGGTTCCTCACAAGGCATCTCATGCTCCTACCAAGGAGAGGCCTGTGGATATACACATTGTAGGTGATTCCGAGGCACGAGGGCTGCAACCCCTAATGGCAGATCGCCTTCACACTTCTGTGAAGGTGAATTGTTTGCCAGGTTGTGGCAATGCTGACCTCCGAAAGGAAGCTGAGAGGATCCAAACGTCCAGATCTGCTGTCATTGCACTCATGGTGAGTGGTAATGACATCTACCTGAGAAATGGTAGAGTAGGCATGACCGAAGGAGTCCTCTCGGAGGTGCTCGGTGCAGTAGATGACTGTGGGTTAAAAACCCGCAGAAGGGTAGTTGTTGGCATGCTCCCAAGGAGAGGCCCTTTAGGGACTGCTCTGTCAAAGAACATTGCAGTAAATCAGCGCCTGGCTGATTTGTGTACTGCCGAGGGGGTGTTCTTTGTGGACCCCTACACCTCACTCTTTGGTAGAGACGACCTCTACCAGAGGGATGGCACACATCTCTCACCAAAGGGGAAAGAAGTGCTTTCCAAATTAATGGAAGACGCCGTCCGACAATGTCTCAGGAGCACTCGACCGAGCGTGGAAGAGAGCCCTCGTCGCTATGCTAGAGTGACCCCAGAGAAGACATTCGCTGAGATCCTGAAGAAGGATATCCCCAGCACTACCAAGACAATGACCAAACCGGGAAACGGAAGAGTATAGGGAGCCCTACTGTTGGGGGTTCCCTGAAGGTTCTATTGTTCAACGCCAGGTCCATCCGAAACAAGTTTTTGGAACTGCGGGCCCTCGTTGCGACAGAGGAACCCGAGATGGTGGCCATAACGGAGTCATGGTTGAGAACCTCAGACAGAGATCTTGAAGGGGAATTCGTGATTCCAGGCTACCAACTCTTCCACAAAGATAGAGAGGACAGAGGGGGTGGTGGTGTGCTGTTGTATGTAAAGAACTCTATCAAATCGATGACCTGCAACATCACATCGAACCACGAGCTCCTTGGAGTTGACCTAGAAATAGGCACTGCAAAATACAGAACCCTGCTGCTTTATAGACCCCCTGGACAACTCAATGAGATGGACAGGGACTTATACCAGTTGCTGGGTGAACTAGTGGACGGCAGGGTGTGCATCCTTATGGGGGACTTCAACACACATGTTGACTGGGAAACCAGAGAGCCCTCTGCCGAGAACACACCACTCTTGGAGTTTGTAAATGATGAATTCCTCACTCAATGGGTAAGGGAGCCAACAAGAAGTGCTAACATACTCGACTTGGTCCTCACCTCCGAGGATGACATCATTCAAGACCTCTCTGTAAACGAAGAAATAGGCGGAAGCGACCACAAGCTTATAAGATTTTCAGTTAAGGTCCCTAATATGGAGACCGTGACCCCGGTGCATAGAAAATTAGACATGGGAAGAGCGAACTTTGCAGGTCTTCGTGAAGGCGTTGCTGAAATGGAACTAGAGGAGGGAGAGAGTGCTGATGATCTGTGGAGGTCATTCTTGTCTTCCTTCATGGAACTCCAGTCGCGCTTTATTCCTCTGAAGGGAACAGGTCAGAAGTTCATTCAACCGAAGTGGTTTAATCGGGAAATCCGTAACCTACTAAGGGAGAGGAGAACTGCGTATCGCCGAGCGAAGGCATCTGGGGACTTTGACGGTCATAGAAGACTGAATCGAAACGTGAAGTCCAAAATAAGGGCTGCTAAGCGTGCTGAGGAGGTCCGTGTGGCTAGACTCTGCAAAGAGAACCCCAAGGAGTTTTTCAGTTATGTGAATGGCCGTAAACCAATCCGACGCAGGATCGGTCCCTTGGTGAATGAGGATGGAGCATTGATGCACTCTGATGCAGAAAATGCTAACCTCTTAAATGAGTACTTCTCTTCAGTGTTCTCTGAGGAGAGTGGTCCCATTCCCGAACCTTTGGACTCCTTCAGTGAGAAGTTGGAGTCAATGGTCTTCACCCAAAAAGAAATTGAGAGAAAAATAATCGAATTAAAAGCAAACAAGTCCCCCGGTCCGGATGGGTTCTTACCTAGAGTGTTGAAAGAAGTGCATGGTGAAGTATCACGGCACCTGTGCATGGTCTTCAACAGGGTAATCCAGACTGGATGCGTTCCTAGAGACTGGCGTGAGGCAGAGGTGACTCCTATCTTCAAGAAGGGAGATGCTAGCCAACCGTCAAACTACAGACCCATCAGTTTAACCTCGATAGTCTGTAAACTCATGGAGAGCATCATGGTGGACAAAATAACAGCACACTTAGAATCAAATTTGCTACTGAGGGGTTCCCAGCATGGGTTCCGCCAGCACCGGTCATGCCTCACAAATCTGGTGGAATTCTTCCATTTTGTTTTCAGTGAGCATGATCGGGATAAAGCGGTCGATGTTGTCTACTTAGACTTTCAGAAAGCCTTTGATAAGGTACCCCACCGCCGCCTCCTTCGAAAAGTGCGTGCACTGGGCATAGACGGAAATGTGGCAAATTGGATAGAGAACTGGCTAAGTGACAGACGGCAGCGGGTGGTAGTGAATGGACAGGCTTCAGAGTGGGTGCCCGTTACTAGCGGTGTTCCCCAAGGTTCTGTTCTGGGACCACTACTGTTTATCATCTATGTTAATGACGTGGATGGTGACATGGTTGCCAAGATTTCCAAATTCGCCGATGATACTAAGCTTGGTATGAATGTCGCGAAAGAAGGAAATACTACCCGCTTACAAGAAGATCTTAGGAAGATCGGGGAGTGGTCTGACACATGGCAAATGCCATTTAACGTGAACAAATGCAAAGTTATGCATATAGGCCACAGAAACCCCCGAACAGAGTATAACCTTAAGGGCAATGCTCTCGTAAGCACTGATACTGAGAAAGACTTGGGTGTAACTATCACCAGCGACCTCAAGTTCTCAAAGCAGTGTATTGAGGCTGAGAAGAAAGCCCAAAGGATGTTAGGGTACATAAAGCGACAGTTTGGATACCGGAACAAGGAGATAGTACTTTGTCTGTACAATTCCCTTGTCCGACCGCACCTGGAGTATGCAATCCAGTTTTGGAGTCCTTCTTACCGAAAGGATATCGCGAGATTGGAACGAGTGCAAGCCAGGGCAACCAAACTTATACCCTCTCTTAGACACAAGAGCTATAAAGATCGGTTAGTAGAACTCGACCTGTTCTCTTTGGAAACCCGGAGACTGCGTGGTCAGCTTATCGAAGTGTTTAAAATACTACGAGGCTTTGACAATGTAGACTACAGGGACATTTTCCAACTCAGTGAGGGCACAACCAGGAATCATGGCTACAAACTTGAACTGAAGCGATACAACCGTGATCTGTGTGGTAAGTTCTTTACATACAGCATCTGCGGTACTTGGAACGCGCTTCCTGCTGATGTGGTCAACAGCAACTCTGTGGATCAGTTCAAGTCCAGATTAGACAAAGCCTTAAACCACCGTCTAGGTGTTTAAGCCGTTGTGCGAGTGTTCCTTGATGGTTTCACATGACACATTCGAGGACGGTCGCCTACTTGCGCAACTAAACCCACAGGTACCCTCTTTGTATGGATCGTAAGGTCCCCTAGGGTACTTCTTTTCCTTGTAACTCCTTGTAACTCTCTCTCTCTCTCTCTCTCTCTCTCTCTCTCTCTCTCTCTCTCTCTCTCTCTCTCTCTCTCAAAATCCATGGTCGCGAATTTACGAGCTCGGGAGTACATGTAAACACAACGTCCGAATTAATGCTTTATCAATATGGTACAATTTAAACAAGAATTATGGGGGTGCGGGAATAGGGGGACAGGCTTGGGGGGGTTTAGGGGGGTGCGGGAGTAGGGGACAGGCTTGGGGGGCTTTTGGGGGGTGCAGGAGTAGGGGGACAGGCTTGGGGGGTTTAGGGGGGTGCGGGAGTAGGGGACAGGCTTGGGGGGGGGTTTGGGGGGTGCGGGAGTAGAGGGACAGGCTTGGGGAGGTTAGGGAGGTGCGAGAATAGGGAACAGGCTTTCTACCCACCCCAAGCCTGTCCCCCTATTCCCTCCCCCCCCAAACCCCCTCCCCCAAGCCTGTCCCTTACTCCCACACCCCCTTAATAATATAATTGGTATTCAAATGGTCAATTATACAGTCAGTAATGAAGAATACAATCAACTACAGTTAATTTTGAGTATCAGATAACTCTGTGACGGTGATGTGAGAATGATAGATAATGTAATTTATAATATGAGAATTACAACTTACCTTGCCCGGTTAATTTATGATCTTCGTTGGTTGGCTGCAGCGAAGAAGTACTCAGGGTTAACTCCCCGTTTTAGGCCTCAAGCACCACGCACATAATAATAATTTATGTTAAGGGGTTCTTCCCGATATATATGTATTTATATAGATAACAAATCTACTGGTGCATTTAAACAACCAATTGCAAATTTTCTATATTTATTCAACTCCAGTATGCCAACATGAATAAATTAAATTTCACACACACACACACACACAACTCACGCTACGCTAACTAGCTCGCTCTCGCTACCTCTCGCTCTCGCTCGCGTGACGATAGTCTAGCTTACGTTAACACTGTAGTAATTCTATCAATTGTTACGCGAGTTGGAATATTTTCTAATGTCTCACACTTTAGAGTCTCACAACACACTCGTAATTTTCTTCAAAGATCCAACTCCCCCCTCACCTAATTCAATTACTGAACCAGCGTCAATGCAACTAGTCAGTATACAACTGTAAAGCCTTGTGAAATCGTGTAATATACAACGAATTCGGCGTCTACGTTGATCACTCCCCACTACACACGTGGAGGATTGATCTAGGTAAGGGAAGCTGACGATACGAGTGTGTTCCTTCCTTCAAGTGTGTCTTGTTCCAACTGACCCCAATTCTTCCTCCTTAACTGGAGACTGAAATTTCAAAATTTCTACTGACTCCTCCTCCTATCTGTGTTCGTTTTTCCTAACTGGCTACGATTTACATTGTACCCACTTATTCCTGAGTTAGACATGCAATTGCAATTTACCTATGGCGTGCTAATAATTCCCGATAATTCCCCTCCACTTCACGATCATTTACAATACCATAAGTTACCCAGGTAGCATAATTATTAATACATTATGTACTTAATGTACGAACACCTATATGACTGAATGTGGCAAATTCAGTTGGAACCCGGCCTTCCTGACCCTTTTCTAATTTTGGCTACTAATCCAGTACCTGCAGATTAAGACTAGCTGCACCCCCAACTTAACCCACTCCTGTCTCCTTTGTCTCATGAATGGAATATTCCAGAACCTTCTCTAGAACATTCTATATTGAGACCAGTATGGAACTTTCCACTCTCTGTAATTCAAATTACGTCACGAGTATTATGTCTGACTCGTGACATTCGCCCACACAAAGAGACATTGCTCTATGCAATGTTTAATAGATTCGTGAAGTGGTAACAACGCCCTTGCATGTATAACTATTACAATAACAATTCATCCACACTTCACTTATTCTTGTATGTGTCAATTACTATCACCAGTTACGTGTTCATTTTTGCCAATGAGTGGAAAACTCCCAACAGTTACTTTAGCTTTTCGATCTTAGGAAGAAACTCCGAGACAAGAATGAATGTACCTGGTAATTTCTGCTCAGTACAATTTGTACACATTTAAGCAATATATAAGTGTGGTGTATGTAATGCATTGTGTATTTGTTACATAATATGTAGGAAATGCAACAATATCTCTGGAAGGCAATACATATATTAGTGAATTATCCGAGCCTTGGATCAGAGTAAACCGCTAGAATCTGTGTCTTGGATAAGGTTACACAAAATACTGCAATAATAATTCTGGAAGGCAATATATTGTTAGTAAATTATCCGAGCCTTGGATCAGAGTAAACCGCTAGAATCCGTGTCTTGGATAAGTTGCACAAAATACAATACATATAACATCGGATTTTTTCCCAATTCTAGGAACCCCCTTGATCTGAGTCGCATAAGACTCGTGCTCGTTGCGCTCGGAGAGGTAACAATTACGAGCAATTCGACCCGGAGGATACTTCTGCCGGTCGATCTTCGCATGAATATTTACTCGGTTAACACTAATTAACGAGCAATTTGACCCGGAGGATACTTCTGCCGGTCGATCTTCGCATGATACCAACTGCTTCCATGTCATTAATTTCCTTACGTACTGTATCAATCAGCCGTACAGGAATAGGATATGGTTTCACCCTCACTGGTGTGTCGCTCGTAAGCTGTATCTCATGACAGGCTACGTTAGCAACAGCAGGCCTGTCAGAGAACACACGTGAATATTTTGCCAGTACCGCATTGACTCTTGCAAGCTGGTCTGGTCTTAAATTCTCCGAAACGGAGACCTCAGCCACTGTCTCACCTTGACGAGCTTCAGCCGTCTAGGGAGTATATCCCTCGTCACCCTCGGGAATTACCACAGCAGCACTAACCATGTCTACTGCTGGGGAAAAATGACCACGGACTAGACTTAACACTTCCCTCTGTTCTGAGGTGATGTTACAACAGCCTGCCCCAAATGTGGTAACAATGGAAGTACACCCCTGTTGGGTGGTGTAATACTCCTTAAGCATATTAATGTGGAACCGCTTGGCTTCACCTTTGATTTTAACTATGTAGTTAAGGTCATTCACCTTCTTGACTACTTCAAAGGGACCCTTCCACTGAGCCAACAACTTATTATGAGCTGTTGGTAACAGAACGAGACACTTCCCCCCTACCTGTAGCGTTCGGAGCTTAGTTTTCCTATCATAGTAGGACTTCTGAATCTCCTTTGCTTTAGATAACTCCTGCTTTGCAATCTCGCAGGTTTGCTGTAATCGTTCTGCCAAATCAATTACATAAGAATAAGTGGTTTTCACCACGGGATCCGATTCCTCATCGTCCCAAAGTTCACGTAGAACCTGAAGTGGTCCTCGAGCAGGTTTACCATACACTAACTCGAATGGACTAAATTGCAACGATGCCTGAGGTGCTTCGCGATACGCGAACAGTAGTGGCGAGATATACCTGGACCACTCCCTAGGTTGTTCTACTGCCATCCTCCTCAACATTTTCTTGAGAGTACCATTAAACCTCTCACACAACCCATTACACATTGGATGATAAGGCGTTGTCCTCAACCCTTTAACTGAGAGTAATCTCCACAATTCCTCCATCATAGCGGAGGTAAATTGACTGCCTCGGTCGGACAATACCTGCTTTGGTATGCCGACACGACAGAATATATCCAACAAGGCTTCAGCCACTGTAGTGGCTTCAATATCACGCAGAGGCACTGCTTCAGGCCATCTAGTCGCGAAATCCACACAGGTAAGAATATACTTGGCACCGTCCGTAGCCCTCGGAATAATCGGTCCAACAATATCAACCGCTACTCTCTCAAATGACTCTGAGATAAGCGGTAGAGGATTAAGAGGTGCGGGCTTCACCCGACCCCTGTCACACGTTTTCTGACAAACGTCACATGACCTCAACCTTCTCCCTATCTCTCTCCCCATACCTGGCCAATAGAAATGAGACTGAATCCTATCAATTGTTTTCCTCATCCCCATATGACCCCCTAATATAGCATGATGACCCAGGGTAAACACAGCCTGTCGGTATTTCTCTGGTACGAGAAACTGAACCCTCTCTTCCCCATCGGGGTTTACTGTACGTCGGTAAAACCTGTTTCTCCTCCTGACATAACTGGTTACAATACCATGTCGATCTCTACTCTCACCCTCAAGTGCCTGCTTGCGAACAAGTGCCAATGAAGGGTCACTTGCTTGCTCAGCAATTACATCCTCGCAATTTACGAGGTCTGCGGCAGTTGTCACTTGAAGTGGAACAACTGTTTTCTTCGCATGCGCCATACCCCTGGTTACAGCAGCTGCACCAGTCTGTGTGGAAATTTCCACTGAACACGCATTCTTAACCCCTGGTATATTCCCTATTACCAAATCTGACACAGGATTTTGCATGACTGCTGCAATTACCTGGCCTGTATAAAATGGACTCTCCACTGCAACTTTAGCAAGAGGATAGAGCCTCCTGGTACCATCAATCATAGTGATAGTTACCTGCGCCCCTGTAAAATCATTAGAAGCAACTAAACCATCAGCGACACAACACCCCGATGACCCATTATCTCGAAAGACTTCAACAGATATCCCGTTAACCATCCCGGGACAAATATGAAAACCAGACTTACCTTTCGAGACTCCTGTCGCGTTTAGTCACAATTGATGAGGTTCGTGAACCGACTGAGGCACTCGTGGTTCTACACTAGGTTGAACCACCACAGGTGAATACTGTGGTTCACCCTGTGTTGCAGCTGCCGATCGCTGATAATAACCCTTATTTCCACTATGGTTATTACTATTTTTCCAGTTACTTTTTCCTTGGTAACGGTACTGATTGGACTGCTGCGAATAGTGATTATTACCTTGTTTCTGGGTGTGATTAAAATGAGGTTTAGGTTGCAGACGAACAATTTGACTCTGCTGCTGTGACTGATTTTTACTCGACTGGTTATATGAAACAGCAGAGTTCTGAGAAGGCTTATTCGACTGATTAATTTTCTTATTATGCTGAATCCGCGTATGGTAACCATACGCGGTAAAATGGGCGTCGGACATATCCACCATCGTTTGCAACGTTTTCACCTTGTTGGTTTTCAGCTGAGCCGACAATTCTGGAGGGCAAGACTTCTCCAGCTGTGTACGCAGCAACAAGTCTTTTACCCCCTCCAAGGTCTTAGGTGTTTCGGCCTTCTCCAACCACTGATCCAGGTAACTGGTCAGACGTGCACTAAACTGTGCAACAGTCTCCTTATCCTGTAAGGATGCACGCCAGAACTGATTCCTAGCGTCATCGACCGTCAACCCGTACGCCTGTAATAAAGCCTTTTTCATGTTCTCATAATCTCTGGCGGTACTGTCGAGTCGGTGGAGAATGCTGAGGGCTTTTCCATCGAATAGATTAATAAACTCGAGCTTCTTTATATCATTATCTAATCTATAAGTGTCTGCAACCATTTCAAATCGCTCAATAAACGGCTCGATATCGTCTCCCTCTACGTATTTTGACAGTTGTAATCTTGGGGTCACGGTGGTTGATCTTACAACATTACTCCCACTCGCACTTTGACTTTCATTCGCACGTAATTGCAGTTCCAATACTTCCTTTTCATGTTCCCATTTCAATTGTTCTTGCTCTCTCTGTTCCCTTTCATTTTCTCTTATGGCCGCCCTTTCAAGCCTTTCTTCTTCTTGGCGGCCCCTCACGTATACTTGAAGTTCGACCTTACCTTCAATTCCCAATAGTTGAGCCTCTCCCAATAATTCTTGTACGGTAGATATTTTTAATTTATTTTCTATCGTTTCGGTTGCCTTAATTTCTGGACAGTTATGACTATCTACTCGTGAAAGTGTGCGCGTGTGTGACTGGAGTTAATACAACGAATCGGTCCCACGTTTGGGCGCCAAATATGTGAAGGTGATGTGAGAATGATAGATAATGTAATTTATAATATGAGAATTACAACTTACCTTGCCCGGTTAATTTATGATCTTCGTTGGTTGGCTGCAGCGAAGAAGTACTCAGGGTTAACTCCCCGTTTTAGGCCTCAAGCACCACGCACATAATAATAATTTATGTTAAGGGGTTCTTCCCGATATATATGTATTTATATAGATAACAAATCTACTGGTGCATTTAAACAACCAATTGCAAATTTTCTATATTTATTCAACTCCAGTATGCCAACATGAATAAATTAAATTTCACACACACACACACACACAACTCACGCTACGCTAACTAGCTCGCTCTCGCTACCTCTCGCTCTCGCTCGCGTGACGATAGTCTAGCTTACGTTAACACTGTAGTAATTCTATCAATTGTTACGCGAGTTGGAATATTTTCTAATGTCTCACACTTTAGAGTCTCACAACACACTCGTAATTTTCTTCAAAGATCCAACTCCCCCCTCACCTAATTCAATTACTGAACCAGCGTCAATGCAACTAGTCAGTATACAACTGTAAAGCCTTGTGAAATCGTGTAATATACAACGAATTCGGCGTCTACGTTGATCACTCCCCACTACACACGTGGAGGATTGATCTAGGTAAGGGAAGCTGACGATACGAGTGTGTTCCTTCCTTCAAGTGTGTCTTGTTCCAACTGACCCCAATTCTTCCTCCTTAACTGGAGACTGAAATTTCAAAATTTCTACTGACTCCTCCTCCTATCTGTGTTCGTTTTTCCTAACTGGCTACGATTTACATTGTACCCACTTATTCCTGAGTTAGACATGCAATTGCAATTTACCTATGGCGTGCTAATAATTCCCGATAATTCCCCTCCACTTCACGATCATTTACAATACCATAAGTTACCCAGGTAGCATAATTATTAATACATTATGTACTTAATGTACGAACACCTATATGACTGAATGTGGCAAATTCAGTTGGAACCCGGCCTTCCTGACCCTTTTCTAATTTTGGCTACTAATCCAGTACCTGCAGATTAAGACTAGCTGCACCCCCAACTTAACCCACTCCTGTCTCCTTTGTCTCATGAATGGAATATTCCAGAACCTTCTCTAGAACATTCTATATTGAGACCAGTATGGAACTTTCCACTCTCTGTAATTCAAATTACGTCACGAGTATTATGTCTGACTCGTGACAAACTCATAATGCTGTAGTTGAATTATTATTTGTGAAATATATGAGTAACTCAGTGTTGTAATGATTCTATCCATTCATCACTTCGTTATTATGTTCAGCTTATGTAGGTAGAATGTGGATAATTCTCTGTTTATCTAATTTACGAAAAGAAAATCTTGCGTTGCTTGGAATAGTTTGGAGGAATCATTCATTAATTTTGCTCTATATTTACCATTGAGGGGGCAATTCTTTTTTGGTACATTGGAGTGCCTTGATTCCTCCAAAGTATGCCAGGAAACAGGACCAGAAGAGCAAAAATAATGGTGCTCTGTTGCTTAGAATAGTTTGGAGGATTCTGGCAATTGCTCCAGATTTACCAAAACAAAACTTTACCATTAATACTATACTATACTATGCTACTACTATACTACTACTACCCACTTAATATTCACTATATCCACCAATACTATACTACTACTACCATACTACTATTATTCTACTACTACTACCCCCTGTAATACTCCCCCCCGCTCCCTCCACCCCATTACCCCATTACAGCACCACCAATGGGAAGACCAAACACAGGTTAAGCATCAAATTTCGTCGACACAACAAACAACAACAACAGAACACCTACCCTCTGTTACAAATCCATGGCAATGCACCGTTACAAAGACCACTACACACCACCACCATCACCATCCAACAACAACAACAACAACATTTAGATGAGGAAGAAGAAGAAGAAGAAAAAGTAGAGATGTCTGACAATGAGTCACCCCCGTTGAAAAAGTACAAGGGTAAACGTCAACATCGTTTTCTACTTCCACAAGGTAAACAAACATAATATTATTGAGATGGTGTGTTAATAATATTTACCTTCTTACTTGCTGTCACGCCTCTCTCTCTCTCTCTCTCTTCTGAAAATGACAATATAGGGTAAATTTTTCTCCTCATTAATTCCACTACCTGAAAAAAAAAATTGTATTGATACAGAATAACTGTGTTTTTGGCTAGGATCGCGCAGTGTTACCACATCCGGCTAGGTCCCGGGAATTTGCCCCAGTCACTTTATGATAGTTTACACATGTTATATCCCGGTAGTTTGCCCAGGTTAGGTCCCGGTAGTCTGCTGTGGTCTAGGTTAGGTTTGGTTAGGTCAGACTAATTTCCAAATTATGTTTGTAAAAAGGGACACATCTCTGACAGAAATACCATAGATGAAAAGTGTGTTAGAATGGTCCAAAATAGTGGGTAATGATACTAAAATATACAATATAGTGAACCCAGTACTTCTGTAAATTTACCAAAAAATATATATATATTTATATAGTATAATATAAAACTCAGCCCAAATCTACCTTCAGGCAAATCACAACAGCAATGGAGCAGTTGTAACCTTCCCTTGGACTCTGAATCTAGCCCCCATCACAGGAAGGAGAGCAGCCCCTTACTACTAACACACCGAGGTTTCAACAAGAGAGAACCTCAACCATCAACATCTGTCAACGCCAACACTACACAACAACAACATCAACAACACCACAGAACACAGCCACACGCACCTACACCTCGTATAGAGAACTACAACACCAACACACTACAACAACAACATCAACAACACCACAGAACACAGCCACACCCACCCACACCTCGTATACAGAACTACACCAACACACAACAACACTACAGAACACAGCCTACCAGAACACAGCCCCACCCACCACCCACACCTCGTACAGAAAGTAATTACAACACCATCACCAACAACCGTCGCTCACAGTCCCTCACCTTCACCCAACAACAACAACAACATACTGATAATGTTCTTGTTGTACCATGTCGTCCCTCCTCCACAAGAAGTCTCCGTACCAACAGTATCCATAAATACCATTCTGTTGGATATGCCGCAAATCGACCCGAGTTTAATATAAGGTAAGAAAGAATTTATTGACAATATATATGGCTAAGGGGGTGCGGGAGTAGGGGACTGGCTTGGGGGGGGTTGGGGGGTGCGGGAATAGGGGAACAGGCTTGGGATGGGTAGAAAGCCTGTCCCCTATTCCCGCACCCCCCTAGCGCCCCCCCCCCAAGCCTGTCCCCCTACTCCCGCACCCCCCAAAAAACCCCAAGCCTGTCCCCTACTCCCGCACCCCCCTAAACCTCCTCCCCAAACCTGTCCCCCTATTCCCGCACCCCCTTAAGGAGAGTGATGCCACCATAGATCACCCACCATTTTTGCATACCATGGTGGGACGTCGATCATCATGGTATATACCCCATGATACAAGGGAGGAGGGGGGGCGAAGTGAATATTAAAAAGTAGGTAATTTTAATAAAGGTTATCAACGTAATAATAATAATAACTTTGTCTGTATGGTAATGAATAATAACAACAAAAGTTTGGGAAAACATTTAGTGATCTACAATGCATGGGAGACTGAGAGTAATATGAAGTAAGTAATTGATAAGGTAAAGAGTACATACCCACAATTCTATTTCTATAATTGTTATTGTCAGGAAGGCTATGGGAGACTGAGTGTAAATCATGAAGTACTGTACAGCCACAATCAAATATCCACTAACACTTTCCTTCCATCGTAGTAAATATCTTGGTAATAAAGAACAACAACCTGTATGATTTTGCAGCACCCCATAATAATAATTGAGGGGGTTGAGTTGACGTAAGGTGTTGTATGATTGTATTTTGATATGATACTGATTTACTTGCACGATGGAAGGAAGGTGTCGGCGGTTATTTGATTGTGACTGTACTTGAAAAGATAATGCCGGGTGCCGATTTCACTCATCGTGCTGCAATAAACAGTGATTAATTAATACACCAATTAATTGTTCTTACCTTTAATACTTTGTGCACCCTCCATGACTTCTCTTCACTTCCTACAGCCACTTGGGTAATGATTGGGCAAGTTTTTGTAGGGTTACAAGTGATTTATTTGTCTATGACTCCCGAATTGCCGCCTCGAGCTTGGAAACTGTGCTGACGTCCTTGCCAATTAAGGGGGTTCGGGAATAGGCGGACAGGCTTGGGGGGGGGGGGGGTGAAGGGGGTGCGAGAGTAG
>JAWQEG010005418.1:0-62305 GCA_033782935.1 Petrolisthes cinctipes | reverse complement strand
GAAGAAGGCGGAGGAGGAGGAGGAGGAGGAGGAGGAGGAGGAGGAGGAGGAGGAGGAGAAGGATTAGGAGGAGGAGGAGGAGAAGGAGGAGAAGGAGGAGGAGGAGGAGGAGGAGGAGGAGGAAGTAGTGGAGGAGGGCCAGGGAGGGAAGAGAATGCAATTATTTTCCTCTCAACAACCTATTTCCAAGTCTTCTCGATATGAAAAACTCTGAACTTTTGCTGCCCCCAACACATTGTCTGGGACAGGGCAAGCCAGGCAGGAGAATGGGCTGAGGGAGTCCAGTTACCTTCATTGTCTGAGGAAATTACAGCCAGGAGTGTGCTAGAAGGTCTGACTGCCGACATTAGGTTAATTGGTCACGAAACCTAGTTAGAAGTAATGCAATACAAGGGATAATAATAGCCTTGGAAAATGGATGAAGTGAGTATGGTTTGTTGTCAAGTATTCTAAGAGTGACTGATGTGGTCCGTAGTTTATATCAACATAAATTTTACTCGACCCACATCGACCCACATAAATTTTAGTCGACACAAAACCTACCAGCAGAGGTAACAATTTAGTAAACCAAAAGTTATTATGTTAAAATGCAAGATAATGAATAAAGGATCTGATAAATGGCCATGAATTGATGGAACAGTTGCTAGTATTTTTTTTCTTTTTGTTTATTTACTGACTCTGGTATGTACTGTACTGTACACTCGTTCGTTGGCTTGTGGAAATCGCAAAATGATGCTAGCGCGAATTCTATTTAAAATCTCAGGCACTAGGGGTTTGCATGATTTTTTTTGTTTTGTTTTTTGTTTAGGTATATATTTTTCATTTTATTTTTTCATTTATTTTTTTTATTGCGGTGGCCACAAAAAGTATGGCTAAAAATCGTACCAATGTTTTGTGCGTGTATTGGAAAACATTCTCCATGCGAGGAATAATTCTTGAATGTGTTAGTCGTACCCAGACAGAAACAAACCCAAACATGAAAAGCCCCAATGATAGTGAGTGAGTTTTGTTTCCCGACACCAGCCAACCAACCCACCAATATTTCACCCTGCATGCACAATCATCCCCATACGTAATTTTCGGATTTACGTCGTGCATATCTAAATGTTACCTTAGGATCCAGACCAAGCTATTTCAGAGGATAATTAGCGACTGCGACTAGATAAGATACAGGAGGATTTTTTTGCCAGCGTGTTACCCCTGCAGGACTCCAGACAACACCATTTGCAGCCTTGTTTTAATTAAGGACCCTGTGCATTATCGTGTATGGGAATTGGGGGCTTCTGATTCTTCTGACCATGCCACGAAACACGCTCCTTCTTATAGGTGGTGTTCCGTGGCAATAGTTGAAGGACTCATTTAGCTCCGATTTTTTTTTTTTTTTTTTTACTATACCACAGGGTCCCTTAATTAAGTGTATAACTACATTTTGCACAAGTATTTTCCAGAGTCTGATTATGTTAAATACAGGGATGAAAGCCACTCTGTGCTAAACATCTGGTAACTCTGATTGGCCATATATAACTTATGAGTGACTGAATCTGTGACTTGTTAAGGTGAAGCGTACGGTGTTTGTAAATCTGAAGCAACTGATTACTCCAAACTATTCCAAGCAACAGACCACCATTACTTTGTAAATATGATCCTGTTTCCTAGCATAGACTTTGGAGAAATCAAGGCTCTTCTATATACCAAAATGAAATGTATTACTTCTCTAACATCTGGATGATAATTTTGAAGATTATATTGATCTCAACATCTACACATACGTAAAGGGACCCTGTGATGTAGTCAGAAATTGGAGGTAAATGAATCCTTCAATGTTGCCACGAAACACCACCTATATAGATGGAGTTTGTTTCGCGGCATGGTCAGGAGGAATCAGAAGCCTCCAATTTTCATACACGGTCACAGGGTCCTTTAAGCCGTGTTGGGCCCTTAGTCAATCCCATGGAATAGTTATCTCTGGTAGGTAACACGTTCCCTCCAGGCACAGACAGTAATTAATTGATCCTTTGAAGGCATTTAAGGACCCTGTGATCGTGTATGAGACTTGGTGGCTTCTGATTCCTCCTGACTATACCATGAAACAAACGCCATCAATATAGTTGTTGGTGTTTCGTGGCAATATTTGAAGGACTCACTAACCTCCAATATTCTGACTGCATCACGGGATCCCTTAATACCAAAGGAGTCGAGTCGGGCTTGAATTGAGACCATTGCATTGAGTATCCTTGTATCACATCTGGTGAGTAAAGCCGAGGTAGCTGTATGTATGTATGTATGTAGTGATCTGGGGAAGGAATTTATCAAGGAGATACTACATTTTTGGTAAATCTGGAGCAAATAATTCCCCCAAACTATTCTAGGCAACAGGACACCATTAGTTTTGTTCATCTGTATGGTCGTGTTTCGTGGCATGTGTTGTAGGAATCAAGGGACTCTAATGTACCAAAAGTATTCTATTTCCTTAAGGGGGTATATAGCACTTTGTTTTGGGTGGTAAATCTGCAACAAAATTATTCCTCCAAACTATTTCAGGCAACAGGATACCATTATTTTTCTTCATCTGGGTCTGTTTCCTGGCATACTTTGGAGGAATCATAGCGCTCCAATGTACGAAAAGTATACCATCCCCTTAATTAAGGTGGTAATTCTTTTTTGGTACATTGGAGTGTCATGAGTCCTCCAAACAATGCCAGGAAACAGGACCAGATGAACAAAATTAATGGTACCCTGTTGCTTGGAATAGTTTGGAAGAATCAGTTGCTCCAGATTTACCAACACAAAACTTCCCCCTTAACATTGGCCAGTCACGTGCTGCGGGGGCGGGGGGGGGGGGAGGGGGGGGGGGATGCTGACTTGTTTACCAGATGCATTCCAATAATTAAATTTCTCACATCCACAAATAATGTCAAATCAGGAGTGTGATAATTTTCCAGAGGCACCACCCATATTATATTTTCCAGAGACACCACCCATATTATATTCCATGCTGCAGCTCACCACCAACACATCACGTCCACCCGAGCATATAACACGCCAGAAAGGATCAGAAAATGAATGTAATTTTTTCATTGCTGATAGTATCCACGACGTCAATCAAACTCATTCGTCACAGAAAATGAAAAAGTTCACCCAAGCGTCACTAAGCCTAATAATTATATATAGGTACTGTATTATTATTTTAACTCCTTCCTTTTTCCACTTCCCCCCCCCCTCAAAAAAAAAATAAAAAATATATAGGTATATTTATCACAACTTTGATGTTTGATTATGACTACCTCTATAATAAACATGCATTGCTGTTGTGGGGTCGAAATGAACAACTCTTTGACAATCTAAAACAAATAAAAAAACAAAAACAAAAGATGAATAACCGTCGATAGAGATATATAGTCAAGATGAGAGACAGAGACAGACTGCATGTGAAAGTTGAAGCTACGAAGGCCACCCACTGAACCAAATCGTGACGTCATGCGCAGAATAGACGAGTTCTATGTGTCTATGCGTCGGTCTTGTTTAGTACTGTGGGCCTTGTTTTGAACTACACACATCGTCCCAATGGTTTACGATCTTAATAAGGGGGATAATACACTTTTTGATACAATACATTGGAGTGCCTTGATTCCTCCACATTATGCCAGGAAACAGGACTATGCATTGACAAAAATAATGGTGTCGTGTTGCTTGAAATAATATGAAGAAATCAGTTGCTCTAGATTTTCCACCAACACAAACAGTCCTATACCTCCTTAAAATACGGCTCCATGAAATGATACAAAGACTCACGCTTCTTAAATACAGCCAAATAATATGGTGGGCCAAACATTTAAAGAGAAATGTTGGATATCTATCTTAATTTCTGGCTCTAATTGAGGAGTCAGATATTATTTTCTCTGATAAATTTTTCTTATTCTGGGTGAAATAGACAAGGGTGAGAGAAGCTCAGATCGCGTCAAGGAGCCATTGTTTGTTTTCCTTACGTGTGTAGACATGGTATTGTTGAAGCCTCTGTTATTTATTCCTCTCTTCTCTCAATAATTTCTTTTAGATGTTGTTTTTGTCTTTCATATTCAGCTTTTTATATGATGATTATGATGATGATGATGATGATGATGAGGATAGTATTATTATTATTATTATTATTATTATTATTATTATTATTATTATTATTATTATTATTATTATTATTATTATTATTATTATTATTATTATTATTATTATTATTATTAATAATAATAATAATAATAATATTTTTTATATTACCGAAGGCTTGGATATAATTATTTACTCACGGGGTAGAATAGATATGTGATCGTTTGACCCTGTGATCGTGTATGAGAATTGGAGGCTTCTGATTCCTCCTGACTATGCCACAAGACACACTCCTTCCATATAGGTGGTGTTTTGTGGCAATATTTGAAGGACTCACTAACCTCCAATTTTCTGACTACATATGTACGTACAGGGTCCCTTAATCAATTCAATGACAACGATGCTGCTTTGATCTCCACTACTGGTGAATTTATTGACCTGGCACGCATCAGTCACACCAAATTAGAAGGGAAGAGAAATAATTGGAACCGTCTGCATCACGTCCACTAGATAATGTTAAAGGGTTGATGATGGACACGATGGATTAAGGTACCCTGTGATGTAGTCAGAAAATTGGAGGATAGTGAGTCCTTCAAACATTGCCAGGAAACACCATCTACATTGAAGGAGTGTGTTTCGTGGCATAGTCAGGAGGAATCAGAAGCCTCCAATTCTCATACACGATCACAGGGTCCTTAAGCGGAGATTCTCTTGTTGGTAAATTGGTAGGCTATTGATTCCTCTTAACTATACCAGGAGGCAGACACCCTCAATGGTACTAAAATGGGATCTGTTTCCTGACATACTTTGGAGGAATCAGAGACTTTCCAATTCACCAACAAGAGAATCTCCCCTTAAGGGACCCTGTGATGGTGTATGAGACCTGGTGGCTTCTGATTCCTCCCGATTCTGCCACGAAACAAGCTGCAGTAAATTGAGAGGCTACTGAACCCTCCAAAATATGTCACGAAACGATACCCTATTATTAACTTTGTGATGATATATTTCCTGGCATAGTTTGGAGGAATCAGTAGCCCTCCAATTTACCCCCCCCCCTTCAAAAAAAGAAAAGAAAAAAAGACAGTTATCTCCTTAATTAGGGAAGTAAACGTCGAGGGCAAATTGGAACACACGTAGCCCTTCAAACTCTATCATAAAACACGTCTCTACAGTCTGATGTGGAGGGATATCTTGGAGGAATCAGCAGAGCCCCAGAAGTTCCCACAGCAGGTTATATCCCATAATTAATTACTGGGTAGACAATTAATGCACCACAAATCATATCATAGGAACACCATCATCATAATCATCACCATCATCATAATCATCACCATCATCTCCGTTCATCTTGGGGCAATATGGAAAGACGTTCGTGGTGTTGAAATGATGGCATAGTACCGATACGATGACCCCCTATAGACAAACTACTGACACAGCCATCGTACCTACCTGTAACACCACCGATATTCTTGCATATTATAATATACGACCCTTAGTTAGTCATACACTCGACCTTGGAATCTTACGACACTGGAAATACATTATTATTATTATTATTATCATTATTATTATTAATATTATTATTATTATTATTATTATTATTATCATTATTATTATTATTATTATTATTATTATTATTATTATTATTATTATTATTATTATTATTATTATTATTATTATTATTATTATTATTATTATTATTATTATTATTATTATTATATTATTATTATTATTATTATTAATTTTTATTGTACAAGGACAGCTAGTAATAGTTATACAAAGGTAATTTTTTATTATTATTATCATCTTTATTTTATCATTATTTTTTTTTTATACAAGGAATTTTTTATACAGATATTTTTTTCCAATGGTCATCAGCATAATACCGAGGACGTGGTGTATTTTAAGAGCCTACTTTTTAGAATTAATATCCTGAAGTAATATAGCCCAAAGGGAATGAATGATGTTGTGAAAGTGGTGGTGGTGGTGGTGGTGTTGTTCCTGTTATCTTTATTGTAAATCAAAGTACCCACTCTTATCAATTATTATAAAAACTAGGTCACGACAGTATTATTATTATTATTATTATTATATACCTGACCTGACCTCGACTCTTTATGTATGTTGATGCTATATAAAAATCCTGATGCAAAATAATAATTATAATATAATTTATAATAGCATCATGTGAGTGACTGCATTGTTGCATTGTTGATTACATTGGTCTTTCTTCATATATATAGCTGTTCTTGATGTTAAGTTGTCGTGGTGTTTATTTTCCATTTTTTTTTTTAGATTATATAATATATTTTCATAATACTTGGGCCTAGGGGCTTCTTGACCTTCTCTCACTACCGGGGTAAACGCCAGACAGCCAGCCAGGTATGTTTAAAATTTGATGTACTACCTTGGAAGGCAGCCGTGATGGTTGGTGTATAATGAAGAGAGAGAGAGAGAGAGAGAGAGAGAGAGAGAGAGAGAGAGAGAGAGAGAGAGAGAGAGAGAGAGAGAGAGAGAGAGAGAGAGAGAGAGAGAATGCCAAGTCCAGATGATAGAATAACTTTACAGAATACAACTGAACATATAAATGCACATTAGTTTAAAATCGAGATACTTGCTTTAAAACATAAATACCTCTCTGGAATGTAAACAATCCGTAAAGAAAACTAACCCCTCAACAAAGTGAAAATTAGCTATAAAGTAAAACAAATCTTCGCGTGTCATTTATGTAAAAAAAAATATTATGGCAATTAGGCGTCCAGGTATGATAATTACACGAATCCTTTCACCGCATTAACACCAAAATGGAAGAGAACTGTGCATATATATATATATTTTCTTTTTGTGGACTCGGTTACTCGTAAATACTTTAATTAATGTTGAGAGGGAAGGAGTGGAAAAAATGCTTGTTAATTGAGAATGAGAATATATATATATTGTGTAAATGAACAATATAATGCCATAAAGTGCTCATATTTAACACAGCGTATTTTAATTAATGGAGATGAATAGTATAATGCTACAAAGTGTTAATATTCAACACATACAGTATAATAGTATTTAAATAGTTATTATCTATATGAAGTGTGTATTGTTGTTATTTTTGTACTGTTGTTGTTTTTGTACTGTTGTTGTTGTTTTTGTACTGTTGTTGTTTTTGTACAGTTGTTGTTGTTTTTGTACTGTTGTTTTTGTTTTTGTATTGTTGTTTTAGTACTGTTGTTATTTTTGTTATTTGTGTTGTGTTTCTTTAACCGGATTGATATTGTATTATAATTATCTTCAGACTATGATTGTAATTCTTTCATTATTCATTACACACAAACGACATATTATTTAAACATACACATACAAGGTCACAATAACAATAACAATAACACACACACACACACACACACACATATACACACACAAGATCACAATAACACACACACACACACACACACAAGATCACAATAACACACACACACACACACACACCTTTCACTAAAACTGTTCCTTCATGCTTCGTAACTCGACTAATTATTATGGAAATAGAAACGTGACGCAAAAAAAAAAAAAAAAAAAAAAAAAAAAATTGAAAGGAGAAGAAAAAGAAAGAACATTATATTATGAATGTGGTAAATTTTGCAAGTATTCCTTCACTACGAGCCGTGGGAGTGATTAATATTGTAGCCAGCATGGACGGTTTACCACACTTGTATTATTTATTTTGTATTCCTTCGTTATCCTCTGTGTTCTGGCTTATTGTTTTACTGGGCATTTGAGAGAGAGAGAGAGAGAGAGAGAGAGAGAGAGAGAGAGAGAGAGAGAGAGAGAGAGAGAGAGAGAGAGAGAGAGAGAGAGAGAGAGAGATAGGTGAAGGGAGGAGTAATGTGTTCTGGCTTATTGTTTTACTAGATATTTGAGAGAGAGAGAGAGAGAGAGAGAGAGAGAGAGAGAGAGAGAGAGAGAGAGAGAGAGAGAGAGGGGTTAATGAAGGGAGAATTAATGTGTTATTATCCTTCCTCTCTCTCTCTCTCTCTCTCACTCTCTCTCTCTCTCTGTTCAAACTCGAGATATACTCTTATGCTCCACCTCCAACACACACACACACACACACACACACACACACACACAAAAGAGCTGGCATCTGACAGAAACATACCGAGTGTTCCAAAAGTTTCATGGCAAAAAAAAAAAAATATATTATCTTTGATGCACTTTGTTGGGTTGAATCGATATCGTAACATCAACATCATCATCTTCAGTTTCTCAGGACCTCGTCAGATGCAGCCTCCTCTCCTTGGGCATCGGAGAAGAATAGGAAGGAAGGTGGAAGACGCAGCATCGATAGAAAAAAAAAGAAAAAAAAGGAAATATATAGAGAGTAAAAATGAATATAGGTGTGTGGAAGAAAACACGTCATAGATGTCAAAAGAAAACCCACTAAGTCTCAGGAGAAGAAAAAGAAGAAATGGAAGATACAGATGCATAGGTGTCGAAGAAAACGTGTACATAGATGTAAAAAGAAACCTACTAACGTTTGCAGGAGAAAAGAAGAAATGGAGGATAAAAATGAAGATAGGTGTGCAAAGGTGTCAAAAGAAAACCTATTAATTTCCAGGAGAAGAAAAAGAAGAAATGGAGTATAAAATTGAAGATAGGTGTGCAAAGGTGTAAAAAAAAAAATACTTACTAACCCTTGCAGAAGAAAAAGAGATAAAATTGAAGAGATAAAACAGATAAGAAGAAATGGAAGATAAAATTGAAGATAGAGGTGACGAAGAAAACGTGTGCAAAGGTGTAAAAAAAAAAAGAAAAAGAAAACTTACTAACCCTTGCAGGAGAAGAAAACGTGGCCGAGACCAGACTGATTTTCATTTAGTCTGTCCGTCGCAAAAACCGGGTCAGTGGGGGAGGGGGGAGGGGGAGGGGGCGTGGGATTGTTGGAGGCGGTACACGTAAACGCCATCAGGATCGTAGCACCCCCCAACCCCCCCCTCACCTCCCCGACCCCCTCCCCACCACACGGATGAAAAAGAAAATGCCTAAAGTGGATTTTCTTCTCTTTGCTGAGGCTGTGTTCTCTCTCTCTCTCTCTCTCTCGCTCTCTCTCTCTCTCTCTCTCTCTCTCTCTCTGCTTTCCATTTTAGCTCTTTCTTCTAGATACCGGTAGTGTTTTTCATGTAGTAGTATTAAAGACCATTTCATTTGGACAGCAAGGTCTGTGTGGTCTCTCTCTCTCTCTCGTCTCTCTCTCCTCTCTCTCTCTCTCTCTCTCTCTCTCTCCTCTCTCTCAGGAAAAACAATGAGGTGTAGAGAGTAAGGAATGGCAGGTAGGCTAAAAAAAAAAAAAAAAAAATATTATTAGGTTTACGTCCTGACCTCAGTGTGTTGTCTGGTGGAAAAGTATAATATAATATAATGAATAGGAGATGAGAGCCGCATTATCATCCTCATTAGAGCGTTATTTCTTTCTCTCTCTTTTCTGAAAATGAGTTTTGTATACATTTTTTTTCCTCTGCCTTGCTTAGTTGCTTAATATTGATTCATACGAGTAGACCACCAAGTGATTGAATGTTAGGTATTCATTCATTAGGTAGAGAGAGAGAGAGAGAGAGAGAGAGAGAGAGAGAGAGAGAGAGAGAGAGAGAGAGAGAGAGAGAGTTACAAGGAGTTACAAGGAAAAGAAGTACCCTAGGGGACCTTACGATCCATACAAAGAGGGTACCTGTGGGTTTAGTTGCGCAAGTAGGCGACCGTCCTCGAATGTGTCATGTGAAACCATCAAGGAACACTCGCACAACGGCTTAAACACCTAGACGGTGGTTTAAGGCTTTGTCTAATCTGGACTTGAACTGATCCACAGAGTTGCTGTTGACCACATCAGCAGGAAGCGCGTTCCAAGTACCGCAGATGCTGTATGTAAAGAACTTACCACACAGATCACGGTTGTATCGCTTTAGTTCAAGTTTGTAGCCATGATTCCTGGTTGTGCCCTCACTGAGTTGGAAAATGTCACTGTAGTCTACATTGTCAAAGCCTCGTAGTATTTTAAACACTTCGATAAGCTGACCACGCAGTCTCCGGGTTTCCAAAGAGAACAGGTCGAGTTCTACCAACCGATCTTTATAGCTCTTGTGTCTAAGAGAGGGTATAAGTTTGGTTGCCCTGGCTTGCACTCGTTCCAATCTCGCGATATCCTTCCGGTAAGAAGGACTCCAAAACTGGACTGCATACTCCAGTGCGGTCGGACAAGGGAATTGTACAGACAAAGTACTATCTCCTTGTTCCGGTATCCAAACTGTCGCTTTATGTACCCTAACATCCTTTGGGCTTTCTTCTCAGCCTCAATACACTGCTTTGAGAACTTGAGGTCACTGGTGATAGTTACACCCAAGTCTTTCTCAGTATCAGTGCTTACGAGAGCATTGCCCTTAAGGTTATACTCTGTTCGGGGGTTTCTGTGGCCTATATGCATAACTTTGCATTTGTTCACGTTAAATGGCATTTGCCACGTGTCAGACCACTCCCCGATCTTCCTAAGATCTTCTTGTAAGCGGGTAGTATTCCTTCTTTCGCGACATTCATACCAAGCTTAGTATCATCGGCGAATTTGGAAATCTTGGCAACCATGTCACCATCCACGTCATTAACATAGATGATAAACAGTAGTGGTCCAGAACAGAACCTTGGGGAACACCGCTAGTAACGGGCACCCACTCTGAAGCCTGTCCATTCACTACCACCCGCTGCCGTCTGTCACTTAGCCAGTTCTCTATCCAATTTGCCACATTTCGTCTATGCCCAGTGCACGCACTTTCCGAAGGAGGCGGCGGTGGGGTACCTTATCAAAGGCTTCTGAAAGTCTAAGTAGACAACATCGACCGCTTTATCCCGATCATGCTCACTGAAAACAAAATGGAAGAATTCCACCAGATTGTGAGGCATGACCGGTGCTGCCGGAACCCATGCTGGGAACCCCTCAGTAGCAAATTTGATTCTAAGTGTGCTGTTATTTTGTCCACCATGATGCTCTCCATGAGTTACAGACTATCGAGGTTAAACTGATGGGTCTGTAGTTTGACGGTTGGCTAGCATCTCCCTTCTTGAAGATAGGAGTCACCTCTGCCTCACGCCAGTCTCTAGGAACGCATCCAGTCTGATTATCCTGTTGAAGACCATGCACAGGTGCCGTGATACTTCACCATGCACTTCTTTCAACACTCTAGGTAAGAACCCATCCGGACCGGGGGACTTGTTTGCTTTTAATTCGATTATTTTTCTCTCGATTTCTTCTTGGGTGAAGACCATTGACTCCAACTTCTCACTGAAGGAGTCCAAAGGTTCGGGAATGGGACCACTCTCCTCAGAGAACACTGAAGAGAAGTACTCATTTAAGAGGTTAGCATTTTCTGCATCAGAGTGCATCAATGCTCCATCCTCATTCACCAAGGGACCGATCCTGCGTCGGATTGGTTTACGGCCATTCACATAACTGAAAAACTCCTTGGGGTTCTCTTTGCAGAGTCTAGCACACGGACCTCCTCAGCACGCTTAGCCGCCCTTATTTTGGACTTCACGTTTCGATTCAGTCTTCTATGACCGTCAAAGTCCCCAGATGCCTTCGCTCGACGATACGCAGTTCTCCTCTCCCTTAGTAGGTTACGGATTTCCCGATTAAACCACTTAGGTTGAATGAACTTCTGACCTGTTCCCTTCAGAGGAATAAAGCACGACTGAAGTTCCATGAAGGAAGACAAGAATGACCTCCACAGATCATCAGCACTCTCTCCCTCTTCTAGTTCCATTTCAGCAACGCCTTCACGAAGACCTGCAAAGTCCGCTCTCCCCATGTCTAATTTTCTATGCACCGGGGTCACGGACTCCATATTAGGGACCTTAACTGAAAATCTTATAAGCTTGTGGTCGCTTCCACCTATTTCTTCATTTACAGAGAGGTCTTGAATGATGTCATCCTCGGAGGTGAGGACCAAGTCGAGTATGTTAGCACCTCTTGTTGGCTCCCTTACCCATTGAGTGAGGAATTCATCATTTACAAACTCCAAGAGTGGTGTGTTCTCGGCAGAGGGCTCTCTGGTTTCCCAGTCAACATGTGTGTTGAAGTCCCCCATAAGGATGCACACCCTGCCATCCACTAGTTCACCCAGCAACTGGTATAGGTCCCTGTCCATCTCACTGAGTTGTCCAGGGGGTCTATAAAGCAGCAGGGTTCTGTATTTTGCAGTGCCTATTTCTAGGTCAACTCCAAGGAGCTCGTGGTTCGATGTGATGTTGCAGGTCATCGATTTGATGGAGTTCTTTACATACAACAGCACACCACCACCCCCTCTGTCCTCTCTATCTTTGTGGAAGAGTTGGTAGCCTGGAATCACGAATTCCCCTTCAAGATCTCTGTCTGAGGTTCTCAACCATGACTCCGTTATGGCCACCATCTCGGGTTCCTCTGTCGCAACGAGGGCCCGCAGTTCCAAAAACTTGTTTCGGATGGACCTGGCGTTGAACAATAGAACCTTCAGGGAACCCCCAACTGCAGGGCTCCCTATACTCTTCCGTTTCCCGGTTTGGTAATTGTCTTGGTAGTGCTGGGGATATCCTTCTTCAGGATCTCAGCGAATGTCTTCTCTGGGGTCACTCTAGCATAGCGACGAGGGCTCTCCTCCACGCTCGGTCGAGTGCTCCTGAGACATCGTCGGACGGCGTCTTCCATTAATTTGGAAAGCACTTCTTTCCCCTTTAGTGAGAGATGTGTGCCATCCCTCTGGTAGAGGTCGTCTCTACCAAAGAGTGAGGTGTAGGGGTCCACAAAGAACACCCCCTCGGCAGTACACAAATCAGCCAGGCGCTGATTTACTGCAATGTTCTTTGACAGAGCAGTCCCTAAAGGGCCTCTCCTTGGGAGCATGCCAACAACTACCCTTCTGCGGGTTTTTGACCCACAGTCGTCTACTGCACCGAGCACATCCGAGAGGACTCCTTCGGTCATGCCTACTCTACCATTTCTCAGGTAGATGTCATTACCACTCACCATGAGTGCAATGACAGCAGATCTGGACGTTTGGATCCTCTCAGCTTCCTTTCGGAGGTCAGCATTGCCACAACCTGGCAAACAATTCACCTTCACAGAAGTGTGAAGGCGATCTGCCATTAGGGGTTCCAGCCCTCGTGCCTGGGAATCACCTACAATGTGTATATCCACAGGCCTCTCCTTGGTAGGAGCACGAGATGCCTTGTGAGGAACCCGAGAGTGTTTTGAATTCCTGCCGGGCTCGTCACTTCCTCCAGGTTGCTTCTTCTTCGTCTTCTTTTCCTTCTTCATTTTCTTTTCCTTCTTGTTTGATTCCTCACTTTCCTCTAATCCCTCCTCAATTGTCTTCTTGGGTTTTTCTTCCTTCTCCATATTCCCCTCCTCTTTTCCATCACACTTTTCTGCAGTCTCTTTTCCTTCTGCAGTCTCTTCTCCCTCTTCATTGTTGCTGTTCTTCTTCTTGTTGTTCTTCTTCTTGTTGTTCTTTTTCTTGTTCTTCTTCTTCTTCTTCTTTACCGCCGTGGTGGAGCTCTCCGGTGAAGAAGCTCCTTGGACTGCCTTGTCTCTCACATGGCAGTCACACCTCTGCGAGTCCATTCGGAGAACTTCCTCCTTTAGGGAGTTGTTCTCCTTCGTGAGCAGTGAGATGTGCTTCATCAACCTCTCCTCGAGTTTGCAAAAGTCGCAGACACTCGAGGAGTCTAGGTCGCTCGCACTCCTCCCGCTGAAGTCCTCACACCAGCGGTACACCTTGCATGTAGTACATGTAAATTTTCTTGCTGATGGACCAGTCATCTCGCTCTAATTCAATTTCAGACCAATAATATAAAAGAAAGGGTAGTGTGATTTGGTCTCGCATAAGTCTCATCCGCCCGCCTACTTCCAGAAGGTTTTCGGTCGTTCGGCCAACAGAAACCTTATGAGCCAAGCACACCAACCCTAAGGTCTCCCCTGGGTCGGACGGCCCCAATCGTGCCGCAGCTCCCAACTGAGCAGCACAAGAGTCCTAAGTAAATGGGACTCTGATTTTTCGACAGGGGTGCTTGAAGTGTAACCGTCGTCCTACTAATCCCTACTAATCCTCCATCCGCGGCCAAACTTAAAGCAAATAGTAAAACTAAATGTCCACGACTTAATCCGAGATCTTTTACTGGCCTGGCAGCCAGCAAGGCACGAAAGCTCTCTCACCAAAGAGCAGTCGAGCCTTTAGGCACATAAGAACGGTCACAGGGAGCTGGTCAGGCTTATTAATCTAAGAGAATACCTACGGGGGTCCTGAGGCATCTCCATTACTCGTACCCCACACGCCTGAGATCCCTTCAATCTCAGCCCTTTCGAAACTGTGAGCGTTAAAAGGCGTTGTTTTAGGAGGTTCCAAAGCCTCCCTTCTCACACGGCATAAGGTAGCTGGTGAGGTCCTTAACAATAAAAACTTATATCGAAAGTGATGAAGATTTTTTTTTGTTTTTTTTTTGTTAGGACAGTTGAAGAGCAGTTGTGAAACTTAATATTAACATGAAGATTTGACAACTCTTAGTCAGGATCCTAATAACGCTACCTTTCTGGCACGGGTAACCCAACTGGACTAAATGTCCCCCAGCATAGCTAGCAAAATTCAAACAGATCACACAAGCTCTCTCACCGACGGCAAGGTGGTTGTCGAGAGAGAGAGAGAGAGAGAGAGAGAGAGAGAGAGAGAGAGAGAGAGAGAGAGAGAGAGAGAGAGAGAGAGAGAGAGAGAGAGAGAGAGAGGAGAGAGAGAGAGAGAGAGAGAGAGAGAGAGAGAGAGAGAGAGAGAGTGTTACTGAGATACTGTGTGTGTGTGTGTGTGTGAGAGTGTGTGTGTGTGTGTGTGTATATGTATGAGAGAGAAAGAGAGAGAGAGAGAGAGTGTGTGTGTGTGTGTGTGTATATAACTAACCTTCCCATGGTGTCCCAGGTAATGTCAGCCACTTGGTGTGTGTGTCCGCCCACAGCCACACAGTGTTGCCAACTCTTGTCCACACCATGCTGCTGATGCATAGATGTAACGCTCCCTGTACACACACACACATACACACACATACATATACACACAACGAAAAACACACACACATACACGCAAACACACACAATGAAACACGTACACACACATACATACATACATATACACACACATACATACATACATAACGGACACACACATATACATACACAACGGACACACATATGCAAACACGCACGCACAATGAAACACACGTACGCACACACACAACGGAACGCGCACGCACACACACACACACAACGGAACACAGACGCACATGCAAACGCGCACGCACACACACACAACGGAATACACACATACAACGAAACACGTACACACACACAAACACACACACACGTACACACACAAACAAAACTCATTAATTAATTAATTAATCAAGTATGAGAATTGGAGGCTTCTGATTCCTCCTGACTATACCACGAAACAAGCTCCTTCCATATAGGTGTGTGTGTGCGTGTGTGTTTGTGTGTGTATGTGGGCAGTATGTGTGTGTTTTCATATAGGTGTGTGTGTATGTGTGTGTTTTCATATAGGTGTGTGTGTATGTGTGTGTGTATTTTCATATAGGTGTGTGTGTGTGTTTCCATATAGGTGTGTGTGTGTGTTTCAATATAGGTGTGTGTGTGTTTTCATATAGGTGTAGGTGTGTGTGTGTGTTTTCATGTAGGTGTGTGTGTATGTGTGTGTGTTTCCATATAGGTGTGTGTGTGTGTGTGTGTGTGTATGTACAGTATTTGTGTGTGTTTTTCGTCGTGTGTGTGTGTGTTTTTCGTTGGGTATGTATGTGTGTGTGTTTTTTCTCGTATGTGTGTGTGTATGTTTTTCGTTGTGTGCGTGTGCTTTTCATCGTATTTGTGTGTGTGTATTTTTCATCGTGCATATCTGTGTGTGTGTGTGTTTCGTGGCAATATTTGAAGGACTCATTTACCTCCAATTTTCTGACAACATCACATTATATCAAGAATTTACTGTATTGTTCATTGTATTTCAAACATCTACTGTATTTATGCAATGTATTATTATTATTATTTTATTATTATTATCTATATATTATTATTAATTGTATTATTATTACTATTATTATTATTATTACTATTATTTTTATTACTATTACTATCATCATTATCATCATCATTATTATTATTATTATTATTATTATCATTACTATCACTATTATCATTATTATTATTATCATTACTATTATTATTATTACTACTATCATTACTTAGTGTATTATTATTATTATTATTATTCATGTATTCATTCATGTATTGTTATTATTATTATTATTACACTTGACCCTCTATTTAACGGACAAAAATTGTTACTGGAAAACTGAGGTGATCTAGGGGATAACTTGTAATTAATACTGTACTGTACAGTTGACAAAAAAAGTTTCATTACCACCCCTATGTTAATTTTAGCATGGGTAAGCACGGTAGGGTTGGTACTCCACCGCCTGGACAGCTGTTGGTACCTCGTGTCATCCGGGACATGCTGGATGGGTATTGTCTTCACCCCGGCCTATAATACTCGGGCCGCGGCAGTGACAACTTTTTTATATCAAAAGTTTAGCTGATTTTAAATTAAATTTTGAGTGTTCAAGAACTCTTACTATTTAACTATTCATTATTAAAGGTAAAGAAATGTGTTGGAATATTTTAGAACAAGAATAACCATGAAATACCCCCAAAAAATAGCACTGGGTGAAAGAACATCATCCCTGCTTGCCTGCCCATGAGACACTGAGGGACACGGAGGGTGGTGGAGGTATAGAAGACACTTGCATCACACGTGACTCGCCAGTCAGACCTACCAACATTACATCACACTGTTAAAAGGATGGTAACGGAACTTGTTTTGCCGACTATACATACAAAATACAGTCCAGTAATTCTAAACTCATGTTAGAAGTAAGGACAATGTCCATTGAGAGGTTGTTCATTCTAAAGGGGTTAAGTGTGAGTGTAGAGGGAAGGGTGGTGGTGGTGGTAGTGGATGGCTGACGGCACATGTAATATTGTTTACTTTTCACCAATAGTCATTTGAGTTTTTACTCATACAGTACACACACATTTTCTGAATTTATATTAAATATTTTTAAAATTAATATCAGCCGACTGACTGAACAACTGACAGTCACTGACACTGTGAAACTGTACACACCAACACTGTGTTCTGGACAGTGAAGGTACTTGTGTATTTGGTGGGAAGGTCACACTGCTACCTATAGTCAGACCAGAATATACTGAGCCCGAGGGTGTGGTCAGGGATAAAGAGCAGCGGTGCCAAATCATCACCAAAACAAACCCACATGGTATCCATCGACTATCCAATATTCTCTTTGATAAACTTAATGGGGTAACTAGGGGTCCTCTATTGGCCTTCTCATGGAGGGAATATCTATTTACATTATAAATAATTTCCTTGGCTTGGCTGTGGAGAACACTGACACGCCTGGGAGATGTGTCGTCCATAGTGGTTGGTGCGAGAATGACCAGGTGACTGACATATATGAGTACACACGTCCTTGACCCGCCATTAACCCTTTGTCACAGGAGATGTGTCAACATGTGCAAAATAGCATGTCACATGTTGTATAGAGTTGTTGTAAATATACTTACAATAAACCTAACTCGTAATTGTAAATACTTCTTTTTAACATTGTATTATATATCAAATACTTAAAGCTACTACAAATTGGCTAATATATTAACATTTTAACCATGTGGGTTTGATTTGGTAATGATTTGGCAAGTCCGCTCTTTATCCCTAGGGCTCAGTATAATCTGGTTGGACTATAGTACGGACAAAATTTTCAAGTACTGTACTGTAATGAACTTTCTGTCCGATGTGTAAACAATTATCTGGACACACTGCCATATATTGCGGACAAAATGTTCAAGTACCAGGATTTCTGTCTGATGTGTAACAATTGTCCGGTAGCAAAAAGTGTCCGTTAAATCCAAAATCTGCTAAATGGGGGTCCGTTAAATCAAGGGTCAAATGTATTATTATTATTATTATTATGTATTATTCATGAATTTATTCAATGTATTATTATTATTATTATTATTATTATTATTATTACAGGATTATGTATATATGGTACTAACCAGATAGCTACATGCCAACACATAGGTACCATCGGGACTGAATTGACAACTGTAGTAACCTTCTTGATTACCACCAACCACACCA
The DNA here is from genome assembly GCA_033782935.1 of Petrolisthes cinctipes. Classification (NCBI taxonomy): domain Eukaryota; kingdom Metazoa; phylum Arthropoda; class Malacostraca; order Decapoda; family Porcellanidae; genus Petrolisthes; species Petrolisthes cinctipes. The sequence continues at coordinate 43,931 of JAWQEG010005418.1, read as the reverse complement.
AGTCTTGTCACTTCAACCCACAGGCCAACACCAGTAGATTTTTCACCATCTTCTTCTCCAACACCATTCTTTTCACCATCATTATTTTCGCCATCTTCTTCTTCTCCAACACCATTCTTTTCACCATCATTATTTTTGCCATCTTCTTCTTCACCATCATCTTGTGGTTGCCAAATAATGATGGATCTGTCTTGTGTCTTTGAACAGGTGAGTAGTTGGTGGGGTTGATGCCATTTATTACCTGTGTGTGTGTGTGTGTGTGTGTGTTAAAATAGTGTAAACAGTAACAATAAAGTTATTCACTACATTTTCTTCTCCTAAAACTAAATAAACAGAAAATTATCCACATTCTGCCTAAGCCACGTAGCTTTTATTACTTCAAATGTCCCTCTTTTCCTTCTATTTCCTTCCTGCTTGCTGTCTCGCCTCTCTATCACCTTTTTCTGGTGCTATATGACCTCACTGTTGTGGCGCCTAATATCTATCTATCTATCTATCTATCTATCTATCTATCAATCAATCAATCTCTCTCTCTCTTTTCTTTCTATTTCCTTCCTGCTTGCTGTCTCACCTCTCTATCACCTTTTTCTGGCGCTATATGACCTCGCTGTTGTGGTGCCTAATATCAATCAATCAGTCAATCACATTCTGCCTACATAATTGGAACATAATAACAAAGTGTTGAGTGGATATAATCATGGCAACACTGAGGGCATTTATTGAAAGAATTACCATTTTGTAGCAGCGTTGCCATATCCGGCTATGTCCCAGTATTTTGCCCCGGTCATTTCCTGTACTTTACCATGGTTATTTCCCGGTAGTTTGCCCAGGTTAGGTCCCGGTAGTTTGCCCAGGTTAGGTCCCAGTAGTTTGCCCTGGTTAGGTCCCAGTAGTTTGCCCTGGTTAGGTCCCAGTAGTTTGCCCAGGTTAGGTCCCGGTAGTTTGCCCTGGTTAGGTCCCAGTAGTTTGCCCAGGTTAGGTCCCGGTAGTTCGCCCTGGTTAGGTCCCAGTAGTTTGCCCAGGTTAGGTCTTGGTAGTTTGCTGTGGCAACACTGAGTTCATCATATATTTCACAAATAATAATTCAACTACTGCAGTATAAGTTATCTGATATACTCAACATTAATTGTAGTTGATGATATTCTTAATTACTGACTGTATACTTGACTAGACTATTATAGACATACATACTTTGTCAGTATGTTCAGCTTATGTAGACAGAATGTGGATAATTCTCTTGTTAATTTACACACACACACACACACACACACACACACACACACACACACACTCACTCTCACTCTCACTCTCACTCTCACTCTCACTCTCACTCTCACTCTCTCTCTCTCTCTCTCTCTCTCTCTCTCTCTCTCTCTCTCTCTCTCTCTCTCTCTCTCTCTCTCTCTCTCTCTCTCTCACTCTCACTCTCACTCTCACTCTCACTCTCACTCTCACTCTCACTCTCTCTCACTCTCACTCTCTCTCTCTCTCTCTCTCTCTCACACCAGGCAAATCAAAATAATGACTAAAACTGTGAATTATTATAATTATTATATAGACTTAACCTAGACTAATTTTTACTTGACTACAATAGACATACAGACTAATTTTTACTTGACTACTCTAGACATACATACATACATACACTAGACATACATACATACCTGTTGTTGTTGTTGTTGATGTTCTCCCGGGGCTGTATACACCCGCTGTGCCCTATATACTTCAGACACTTGACCTTCATGTCCCACCAACACAGCTTCACACACACAAACACACACTCTCTCTCTCTCTCTCTCTCACACACCAGGCTACCTCTATTTTTACCTGACATACATACATACATCTATAGACTTAACCTTGACTACTTGATTATTATTATTATTATATAGTGTTAACCTAGATTAATTTTTATGTAATTAAACTTGACATACAGACTAATTTTTACTTGACTACACATACATACATACATACACTATACATACATACATACCTCTATACACCGGCTGTGCCCAATATACTTCAGACACTTGACCTTCATGTCCCGCCAACACAGCTTCAAGTCTCACCAACACATCACAACACACACTCCCTCCTCCACCAAGCATCGGTACTTGGAACACACAGCTTTTTACTTGTAGCTGTTCTTTTGGCTCTTCCTGTTGCTGTTCCTGTTGTTCTTTGATAGTAGTAGTAGCTGTAGTAGTAGTAGTAGTAGTAGTAGTAGTGGTAGTTAGTCTCCATAGTCGTACGGTTGAGTCTTTGGATCCACTCGCAAGTAGATAATCACCACTGTCTGTAAACACAAGAATTTTATCAACATTGTGGTATGGTCAGAATGTTGGAGGTAAATGAGTCCTTCAAATGTTGCCACGAACATAAAAAAACATTAAAAAAAATATATATATATATATGTTTACCTTCCATCTTCGTCGTAACATAAATAAAATACAGTATATATGTTGTTACGACCTTGTCTCTCTTCGAATCGTCAACCATCTCAATGACCATTCTTTTAATAACTATTAACTATTAATTTTGTGTTGTCCAAGTTGTCTCCTTTTGTTTTGGTTATTTTGTTGTTGTTGTTGTTAGGTGATCAGGTTATTAATTGTTTGTATTTTATTAGGGTGTTTATTTATCATATTTGTTTATTGTGTATAATATGGCTTTAGTAATAATTTTCTGTGATGGTTTAAATAATAATGCTTGTAATAAAGAAGAATTAAGTACATAAAAAGTTTATATAACATCCTGCTGTAACAATATGTTATGGTCGATTCCACAGTGGTTGGTATTGGTTTGTAAGCACGTGTAGTGTACTGCCCTTCCACAACAGCCATTTCCTGTCATTAACATATCCTCTTGGGCAAACACTCCTTAGACCTGGTCAGGTAATTATAGAATTTACCACTGCATGTCATTACCAGATTTACCTGACTACGCTTGGGACAGCCTCCCTCCTTTGCCACCAATTAAAGGATTGTATATATCTCTCTATGACACAAACACACTAATAAATACGGCGAAGGACATACAGATAGTTAGTTCGCTTCCTGACACGTTCAACAGCACACACAATTCTCATTACTCGTGTCCATACCATACCAGCACAAGCAGACGTGAATACTAGTGAAACAACCTGTGTATATCACTTGTACTATATTATAATCTGTGAAGTATTCCAATGCATCAGCACTGCACCAAATAAAATACTGTGAACTCCGTACTGTGTATATACAACCTTCCATAGTGTGAGAAGAAAAGAACATAATATAGTGTGAGAGGAAAAGAACCTAATTACCCTACACACGCAAATGAAATAATGTTAACCGTGTAAATGTCTTATGGCTGAATTATTTAATGAATTAGGTGAGTAAACTATACAGTGATGATTATTATTATTATTATTATTATTATTATCTAACTGTTGGATAGATTTTGTGAATGTGGATACTCACCTTTTGGAAAATAATGAAGCCTTAAAAGTGTGGTTGGTTGGGAAGCAAACAAACCAATACCACTATGGAATGGACCCTAATATAATGAAGCCTTACAAGTGTGGTTAGGTGGGAAGCTCACAAACCAATAACACTGTGGAATCAACCCATGGAAAATAATGAAGCCTTACAATTAAAAATGTGGTTGGTTAGGGAGCTTACAAACCAATACCTTACCTTCCCTCATAACACTGAGTGACATGACCCAATCTTTGTCTGAATATAAAATTGATTGGTTGGGAAGCTCACACACCAATACCACTATGGGTGGGGAGCTCACAAACCAATACCTTACCTTCCCTCATAATACTGAGACATGACTAAATATGGTTGGTTGGGAGGCTCACAAACCAATACCACTGTGAAATCAACCATCAGACTGACAAATGTGGTTGGTTAGTTGGGAAGCTTACAAACCAATACCTTACCTTCCCTCATAACACTGAGAGACATGACCCAATCTTCATGTCCGGTGAGCGTACAGACGGCCTCGTTACTCCCATACACGCCCAGGTCACGTGAGGTCATTATGTATATCTTGGCATTATGACCTGCACACATCAACACTGGATACCTCCCACCCTGACACACATCCAGTACACACAGACACATGATGTATACTTTGTCTGGTGGAGGTGTTGTATACAGACGTTTGTATTTTCCTGGGAATGAGAGAAAAATTTAATGTATGCTTGTATGTCCCTGTTAAATAAAGAAGAAAATAATTATATGAGCTTGTATTTCCCTGTTAAATAAAAGAAGAAGAAATTAATGTAGGAAACAGTATAGAAATTATTGAAAGAGGAAAATTATTATTGAAATTAATGTAAGGAAGAAATTAATACAGGCACTTGTAATTATCATATGCTTGTATTTTCGTGTTAACTGGATACCTGGCACCCTGACACACATCCAGTACACACAGACACATGATGTATACCTTGTCTGGTGGAGGTGTTGTATGTACACGTTGGTATGTCCCTGGAATATAAAGATTGGGGATTAATATAGGGGAGAAATTAATACAGGCGCTTGTATGTCCCTGTTAAATAAAGAAGAAGGAAGAAATTAATGTAGGTGCTTGTATTTCCCTGTTAAATGAGAGATTGGGAATTTAATGTAGGGAAGAAATTAATTAATGTATGGAAAAGTATAGAAATTATTGTAGGGAAGAAATTAATTAATGTATGGAGAAGTATAGAGATTATTATAGGGAAGAAATTAATTAAGTGCTTGTATTTCCCTGTTAAATAAAGAAGAGGAAATTACTGTAGGGAAGATATTAATAATTATTGAAATTAATGAAGGAGGGAAAATTGCAAGTACATTTCAACTGACCTAAAATAAATCTCATGTACCGTACTTGTATAATTTTAATTTATCATTTTCTTATTGTGCTTATAATTATAATTTATGTGGCTGACTTTATGTAAGTACAGTATTATTATAAAGGTATTTTAATTAAGCAATATTATTACTTAAAGGAATAGTACACTGTTGGTAAATCTGGAGCAAATGATTCCTTCAAACTATATTTCCAAGCAACAGAACAAACACCATTATTTTTGTTCATGTGGTCCTGTTGTTTCCTGGCATACTTTGGAGGAATCAAGGCACTCCAATGTAACAAAAGTGAATTATATACCACCTTAATATGCAGGCAGATATAAACCTCATTAGTCAAGTTTAAATAGGTGCAGTAAGACTCAAACAGGTTAATTGTAGAGGTCATTGATTGATTGATATTAGGCGCCGCAACAGCGAGGTCATACAGCGCCAGAAAAAGGTGATAGAGAGGTGAGACAGCAAGCAGGAAGGAAATAGAAAGAAAAGAGGGACAGTTGAAGAACTAAAAGCTAGTGGATGGGGCCGAAGGGGCGCCAAAACCCTTAATTAAAGTATTGCCCACATCACTAATTCAGGCAATATCCAAAGTACCAAAAGTGTATTACCACCTTAAAATGCTTCAAAATGCATAATTTTTGGAGGTTTATAACAGATTATTCCAAATTACAGAATTTCTTATGGAAAAATTAATGTGGTTTATGAACAAATCTAGTTTTGGAATCTAGTTCTGGAACAGATTAAGTTCAAGAACCAAGGTACCACTGTACAGTAGAACATGCTGACAATCAATATTTTAAGTGCCAAAAGTCGATATGTACAGCCACAATCAAATATCCACCAACACTTTCCTTCCATCGTAGTAAATATCTTGGTAATAAAGAACAACACGTGTATGATTTTGCTGCACCTCATAATAATAATTGAGGGGGTTGAGTTGACGTAAGGTGTTGTATGATTATAGTTTGATATGATACTGACCTATTTGCACAATGGAAGGAAAGTATCGGTGGATATTTGATTGTGGCTGTACATGCATCTTCTATACTTGTTTATAGGCTATTCCAAATTCAGACTCAAAACACCTGAAAATTCGATATTTTTGGGTCCCAGAAGCGATCTGTACATGCATACTCAGTGCTAGAATATATCCCAATACAGGCCCAAAACATGCTGAAAATCGATGGTTTTGGTGCCCAAAGTCGATAATATGAGAGAATTTCATGGAGTTTCCCGTGCCCGCCATGTTTTTGACTCTCGTTTAGGTGTGTGTGAGGAAGGGAGAGAGAGAGAAATAACGTGTGTGTGTGTGTGTGTGTGTGTGTGTGTTTGACTCATTTATCTTCAATTTTCTGACTACATCACACACACACACACACACACACTCTTTCTCTCACAGGGTCCCTTATATAATTATTTACCTGTTTGTAGAGAGACCAGCCAGGTAGTAATGATGTCAGTGGTGGCTGTAACTACCAACACTTGTTCATCATCATTATTATCACCTTCACCGGGTACCGTCACCATCACTGCATCGGCCATTAACACAAAGTCATCGTGATCTGTTGGAAAAAAATTAAAAATGTCACTTTCGTTCAGTTTGAAACAAAAATAATTCTCATGCTGTTGAATAAAAAAAAAAATTATATATATATATATATATATATATATATATATATACATATATATATATATATATATATATATATATATATATATATATATATATATATATATATATATATATATATATATATATATATATATATATATATATATATATATATATATATATATATATATCTATCTATCTATCTATAGCTCCGACGCCTCGTTCCCTCCGGGAACTCCCCTCAAGGGGGTGGCCACGGCAGAAGTGTCTCCAGTTCTCCCTGTTCCAACACTCCCTCCTTACTTGTTCAAGCCCTCCTCTGCCCCTCATGTTTCTCTCCTTTACATACTCTTCCACTCTGTTCTGCCATCTAACCGGAGGTCTGCCTCTCACACCAGGTCCTACAACTTCACTTCCATACACCTTCTTTACAAATTCCTCGCCTTGCATTCTCTCCACATGTCCATACCATCTCAATGTATTACGTTTCACTCTCTCAACCACTCCACACTCAATACCAATTGCCTTCTCACTCATACCACATCTCTCATATACACTCTCATTACTTTCTCCATCCCATCTAGTAAGTCCACATGCTTCTCTCAAGTAACTCATTTCCACAGCACCTATTCTAGACTGATGCGCCCTATTCCATGTCCATGTCTCCGACGCATGTGTCAGTGTTGGCAGGATTATACTATTTCGTAGTCCCCTTTTCACTTCCATACTCACACTTCTACCCTTCATAATCCTCCCCAGTGATCCTATGACCTGTCTACCCTTCACTGCTCTCTCCCTAATTTCTCCTTCCATACTTCCATGTTTACACATAACTGTACCCAGGTACTTAAACTCCTTCACTTCCTCCATCCTCTCACCCCTCAGAGTTATCTCACACTTCGTCCCAGTTGGTACAGCCACTCTGTAAGGTGTAGCAAAGTCAATCACTTCAGTTTCTGCTCTTTCAAATACCATCACTTTACTTTTACCCACATTCACCTTCAATTTCCTTCGTTTACACACAGACTGAAATTCGTCCACCACTCTCTGTAAATTCCTTTCACTCTCAGCCATCAGCACAGTGTCATCCGCAAACAAACTTGCCACCAGGGACCAATTTGCTTCATTCAACCTCAACTTCACCCCCAGACCATTCACTTTGGCTTTCACCTCTCTCATACAACCATCCATATATATATTGAACAGCCATGGTGACATAACACACCCCTGTCTCAGCCCTACACTAATATTAAAACTCTCACTTAGATCACCCTCTACCCGTACACATGCTTTTGCATCTGCATAAAAAGCCTCAATGCCTTTCAGTAAAGGCCCCCCAACTCCATAAATTCTCAACACCTCTGTCATAGCTTTCCTATCAACTCTATCATATGCCTTCTCCAAGTCCATGAAGGCAGCATACAACTTCTTACCCTTCCCAATATACTTCTCCACTATTGATTTTAATGCAAATATTTGGTCCACACATCCTCTACCCTTTCTGAACCCTCCCTGCTCCTCACTAACTTTATTCCCTGTTACTTCCATCAGTCTCGCAGTCAGAACCTTCCCGTAAACCTTCCCCGGTACACTAAGAAGGCTTATTCCCCTATAGCTACCACACTCATCCTTACTTCCCTTCCCCTTATACAAAGGTACAATTATGGCTCTCCTCCAATCCTCTGGCACCTCTCCCTGCCTCCAGGCCAATGTACATATAAGCAACATCCACTCCACCACTTCCTCCCCCCCACACTTTAACATTTCAGCAGTTATCCCATCCACCCCTGGTGCCTTTCCCATCTTCAACTTTCCTATTGCTTTCCTAACCTCTTCCCTTCCTAAATCTCCCTGTACACCCTGTCGTCTACCACCTGCCTCCATCCCCATGCATGTCACCACCGCCTCCCCTCCCGTCCCCCCATTCATCAGACCATCAAAATGCCTCTTCCACACTTCTTTCACTTCCTCACTTCTACTCACAGTAACTCCATCCTCTCTCTTCATTCTCACACTACCAGACTTTCCTTCTCCTCTTTCTCTTTTAACCTCCTTCCAGAATAATTTCTTGTTCTCTTTAAACTTTTCACTCAGCTTCATACCAAACTCCTCATCCACTCTCCTTTTACTCTCACTCACCATCATTTTCACTTGTCTCTTACACACATTATATTCTCTTTTCCATCTCTCTCTCACTTCTTCCGGCACATTCCTCTGTAGTGTTCTCCGATATGCCTTCCTCTTATCCTCTACAGCATCTTTCACTTCTTCTGTCCACCAAGCACTCCCTTTCTTGCCCCTCTTCTGTGACTTATATCCTACTACCTCTGCTGCTGTCCTTAATACTCTCATCTTAAACATTTCATACACCGCATTCACTCCCACTCCCTCCCCTATCCCCATCCTTACATCCCCCAGCGCCTCACCCACCCTCCTCTTATATTCCTCCCTATACTCTTCTACATCTAATTTCCCACTAGCCACCACCCTCTTATTCCTCACCCCTTCATCCCTCCTACTATACTCCCACTTAACCCTAACCTTCATCCTCACCAACACCGCAAAATGGTCGGAGCAATGGACCATTCCTCTCACTACTTTTGCGTCATACACATCCTTCCTCAACCTTTCATCCACTGCCACATAATCAATCAAACTCTTCTGCTCTCCTCTCTCATCCCTTCTCTTCCATGTATACCTGTGGATCATCTTGTGCTGAAAGAAGGTGTTCGCCAAGAACAACCCTCTCTCAGAACAGACATCCACCAGATATTCACCATTCTCATTTGTTCCTTCTACACCCCATTTACCCACAATATTCCCCACTTCCTCACCTCCCACCTTTCCATTCATGTCTCCCATCATCACTATTCTCCTTCCATTATCAATTCCTCTCAGACATGCATTCAGCTCTTCCCAAAACACTCTCATCTTCTCTCTCCCTGTCTTACTCTTTTCATTCACTGGTGCATAAGCACACACCCAAGCATACTTCACCAAGCCAATCTTTCCAGTCATCCATACAATCCTCGATCCATTCCACCCATGTCCATCCACTCCCTTCCACACCCACGGAGACACCAACAGCGTACACCCTTCCTTCCCTCTTCCTTTACTCTTTTCATTCATGCCCGTCCATACTACTCCTCCCTCCATTCCCTCCCACAGTCCACTCTCCCTTCCTTCCTGACACTCAACCACTCCACATCCTTTCACGTGTGTCTCCGTCACTCCCATCACATCCACTCTTCCTTTCTTAAAACATTCTACAATCTCTCGCCTCTTGGTCCCATCCATCATTCCATTCACATTCACAGCTACCACTCTCATACAATCCCTCTTCCCTACTCCCTCTACAGGGCAACCCGGAGACCCTCCCCCGCCAGTAGCCATATCTGTCCACTCCCCCATTGGGGGGCCACTGATGGCTGGCAAGGCCAATGCAGTGCTCATTCCCGGAGGGACACGGGCCGTCGGCATTGTCAAAAGCTAAAAACAAGGTCATAAATTTAAAAGAAATTATCACAAAATATAAAAACATGCAGTCATAGAAATTAAAATCTTAAAAACACTAAAATACAATAAAAATACAATAAAAACCTTAAAACCTATATGTGGGGGAAGCTAGGTCTCACCCCCACACCGCCTTCCCCTTTGGCTCCACCTCCTGAATGGATAAAAACTAGATAAAAAAAGGAGGTGTACCCCCGAGGTCACCGCTTGGAGGCGGGGTAAGGCTTACCTACCCTTCCTGGGGAGGGGTAGGTCACCGAGGTTCTTGCTTTTCCCAATACTGATAGCAGTTAAGCACAGTAGCAATCCTCGACCTCATTGGTTACGATATTGCCACTATATATATATATTGACCATGTTCAGTTGGAAAAAAAATATATATATATATAAAAATAGGCCATATTATATTGGAAAAAAAAAAAATGTCACGTTCAGTTTGAAATAAAAACAATTGAACAAAATAAAAAATATATACGAATATTGTCCATTGTTATGTTGGAAAAATATATACATATACAGTATATAAAAAAATAGCATGTTATATTGGAAAAAAATTAAAAATGTCACGTTCAGTTTAGTTTGAAATAATAATAATTCTCATGCTCTGTTGAAAAAAAAAATATATAAAAATATTGGTCATTGTTCTGTTGGAAAAATATATATATAAAAAAAATGTGATTTTGAAGAATGATAAATTGTTTTTTGGTGGCCTCCTCATGGATGCCAGTAATTGCTGAATGAGACAGCTTCTTTTGGATCTTTTTCTTTTCCGTTTTCGTTTGCAGTGAGTTGCTCATAGTGGATGACCACCTACTCTAACGGTAGATGTTATCCTTGCCGGACTGAAACTCCCATTTCAAGAGAAGATGCTGAGCACTGGCATCCACGAGGTGGCCACCAAAAAAAAGTTTACAGTACTAACCTAACACAGCAAGTGGCTGAAGTACCAATAAATAAATAAAGGTTTACAGTACTAACCTAACACAGCAAGTGGCTGAAGTACCAATAAATCTTCTACTTTCTTTTCTTCATCAATTTTCCAGACAACCACTTTGCCATCAACCCCAGCTGACACCAGACTCCTTCCCTTCCTTCCTTTTGACCGAACCCAGCGAACACAGTTGATTCTTTTGTTGTGAACCTTCCCACTGGCTCCAATCACAGTGGCATTCTGAAATATATATATATATATTATTTAGGTATTGGTCAAACATTTGTCAATTATTACTACCATCAATATTGTTCTGTCAGAGACATTTCTTAATACATGTATGTAATTTCCTCATAGGTTTTTTCCATCGCTTTTTTAATATAACTGCCCTTAAATGAATTAATTTTCCTTAATCCGCGGTGTTTACAGCGGCCATATTGTTGTGTACAGCCAATCAGTGTGCTTGATTAACGCACCTCAACACTGTACTCTCCCCTTAATAATTATTGGCCCATGGATAGTGTAAATCTGTAGGCAAATATATGTGTTTATTTAAGGAGAGATTCTTTTTCTGGTGAATTAAATTGCTTCTGATTCCTCTAAATTATCCCAAGCTTCTGGTTAGCACAGTGGTAGAGTCCGCGGCTGCAGTTTCTGTGATCCAGTGTTCGGTCCTTGCCTGCGACACTATAAAAACCTTTCATTGATGCCAGAGGTTACCATCCCTATGAGCAGGGGGTGGGGGGTTTGAGTCGGCTGTCTGAGGTCTTCCTGTTTACGCAGCCATAGCCGAAGCTGACTCTGGGTCTCACGTGGGTGGTGAGGTCACTCATCATCCTTGTGAATTTGTGATGTGTGCTTCACTCTGACTGACACTCATTGCCTGACTTTTAACCTTTAACCAATTAGTGTGCTTGTTTACAATGGCTTCTCTTTTTACAGAGTGTCCATCTGTCCACGAACGTATTCTTTAGTGCTGATTTGAGAATAATGAAGCCAGTTTAGACTTTAAAATGTGTCCATGGAGTAGAAATGACATTAGTAAACTGACCCACGTGTAATAATGCCTGTATTTATCGCTACTCTCCAATAAAAAGGTGCCGTAATACCAATTCAAGATGGCCACCGAGTGTTTACATCGTCCCAATAGACTGGTAAAGTTAGCCCCCGGTAGTCTGTCCCGGTTAGGTTCCGGTAGTCTGCCCTGGTTATGTCCCAGTAGTCTGCCCTGGTTAGGTCCCGGTAGTTTGCCGCAGTCCTGATTAGGTTAGGTTAGGTGAGGTGAGGTCTATCTATCTATCTATCTATAGCTCCGACACCTCGTTCCCTCCGGGAACTCCCCCCAAGGGGGTGGCCACGGCAGAAGTGTTTCCAGCTCCCCCTGTTCCAACACTCCCTCCTTACTTGTTCAAGCCCTCCTCTACCCCTCACGTTTCTCTCCTTTACATACTCTTCCACTCTGTTCTGCCATCTAACCGGAGGTCTGCCTCTCACACCAGGTCCCACAACTTCACTTCCATACACCTTCTTTACAAATTCCTCGCCTTGCATTCTCTCCACATGTCCAAACCATCTCAATGTATCACGCTTCACTCTCTCAACCACTCCACACTCAATGCCAATTGCCTTCTCACTCATACCACATCTCTCATATACACTCTCATTACTTTCTCCATCCCATCTAGTAAGTCCACATGCTCCTCTCAAGTAACTCATGAGGTGAGGTCTACCTAATTCTATTTAATGCATTATAGTGTTTTTTAGACGAATATGTAATAACGTTAATTCATAACTGGCGAAAATGAGTGGTTTCATTTGTGACAGATGTGAAAAACAGATTCGTTAAAAAAAAACACTATAAAACATTAAATTCTGAATATCTCAAGGCGAAAAGACATTATGGGCAAACGCTTGAATATTACCAATAAATCACCATCGTAAACACCACGGATGATGTTCTTGCATAATTAAATACCATCGTAAACACCATGGATGATGTTCTTGCATAGTACTCACCCGTGGATGGTAGAGTACGATAGAAGGCTACTAATTACTCCAAACACCATCGTAAACACTATGGATGATGTTCTTGCATAATAAAACACCATAGATGATGTTCTTGCATAATAAAACACCATTGTAAATACTATGGATGATGTTCTTGCATAATAAAATACCATCGTAAACACCACACATGATGTTCGGTAAATAATTTCCAAATTGTATGAAAACGGGGCGTATCTCGAAAACGGGGCATCTCCGAGAGAAACACCATAGATGAATAGTGTGTTAAAATGGTCCAAAATAGTGGGTAATGATATTAAAATATACAATATAGTGCATGAAGTACTTCTATACTAATACCTTGAAAAGTGTCTTAGAATGGTCGGCTAATATTGCGATTATCTGCGCCGGCGGCCTCCTGGTTAGGTTAGGTTAGGTTAGGTTGGGTTAGGTAGGGTTCGATTACCTTTATCAATATCCAGGGGTAATATGTTGTGGAAATGTTCAGTTGGTTAGATATTTAAATTTTAAGATACGACTTATTGCCGTAGTGGACGGACGAATTGCTGTTGTGTGGGCCGAGAGAAGGCGGGAGAAGTTCAATTGCACTTGCGCGGAGTGATACGCGGTCAGTTACAGCTAAAGGATACAATGGCCTGTGAAGGTTGTTTGTACGGTACTCACATTTGGATGTAATTTCCGAATTCAGGTTTAAGGACAACCTTGTAGTATAATTATTTAAAGTTCACGGCATTCTTCCCACATCAATAGACTGCCCCAATTGTGGATGAGGCTGTGTATTAAGAAAATATGAGCACACTTTTATCTGTAACTCGAAAACTGAACCAAAGGAATAAGTGTAGGAAACGTTGTGGCTGCAGTTCTAGCTTGTTTAAGGGTACATTTTTAGAACAGGTGAGGCTTCAACCAAGCACTTAGCTCCTGTTCATTAATGAATTTTTAAGGAAACGTTTTTCCTAGGAGTATTGTGAGACTGGAGGAACTTTTGTTGTGAGGTGTGCCAGCATTGGTTGGAAAATTGTGAAGCGATAGGTGGTCCTGGGACCATTGTTGAAATAGACGAGAGTAAATTTGGAAAAAGGAAGTACCATACCATCGAGGAAGAGGAGTAGACTGTGTGTGGATGTTTGGTGGGATAGAGCATGGTACAAATCAGCACTTTGTTGTCCCAGTACAGTCAAGGAACTCAGAAACTTTACTTTCGCTGTATGAGAAGCATATACTGCCAAGGACAACAATCTACACCAGTGGTTCTTAAACTTCTTTGCCTCACGCCCCCCTCTGCATTATGTATAGATCCCACGCCCCCCTATCCCTTAAATTTCTTGGCAGTATTTGCAATATATATATATATATATATGAGAGAGAGAGAGAGAGAGAGAGAGAGAGAGAGAGAGAAACTTGTGGAAACAGTGGTAATGTTTTTGGCAATTTTGCATTAATTAACATCACAGATTATTTACCAAAACCTTGCTCGTGCCCACCTTGAAGGTTCTGGCACCCCCCAGTTTAAGAGCCACTGATCTACAGTGACTGGTGGAAGGTGTATAATAAGAGTCTCTGTGATCTAGGCTATAGGTACCCACTTGACCGTTAACAACAGCTACAACTTCATCGATCCAGCTACAGGTGTACACTCGTGATACATAATACCTAACCAGAGACGAACGGCAGGCACCACACACACATACCCTGCATTCAAACTCAGCCTATATGTGTACTGGGTGGGAAAATGAGAAATACCAGGCGATTCGAAGCTTTCTGCTCCTCACACTCTGGTCAGAAATTATGTATCACGAGTGTACACACAAATAATATTGAAAGGCTGTGGAAGGACATTAAGTATTGATTATTGAAGGCTTGTAACCGTAATTACCATTAAGAAAAGTATTTTGCCCGTTACAACTTTTGTAACGCTCACGAAAACCACAGAACCAGTACTATGATTATTATTATTATTATTATTAAAATCATCTTCCACCGCTTCCTCGTCGCCATCGCTCGCCGCATTCCTCAACCAAAGTAATCGTAAGTAAATTTTCCGAAAGTCTAAATTTGATTAATTCCCTTTCAGACCTATTTTACACATTCTGTTAGCCAAAATCACCCTTTTTTTCGTAAATTAATTTTGAAGGCAGTTTTTATTTTGTGGCCTCAGCCAGACAAAGGGGTAGGGGTGGGAGTGGTGGGGGGGGAACTCCACACCCTCTAAAATAATTCGTGCTTTTTACTCATTTCCACAAAATAACACATCCTCCACAATAGGAAGGGCAAAAAAAATGGGTCATATCGGTTCACAGAAAGTGCAAATCTCAAGGATGCAGATAATCGCAATATTAACCGAATTGTCCAAAATAGTGGGTAATGATACTAAACTATACAATATAGTGAATGAAGTACTTCTGTAAATTTACTCATTGTAAACACCATGCATAGTACTGACCTGTGGATGGTAGAGTACTATGGTTGTATCGGCAGCATAACACACAGTACCATCAACACACCAATCCAAACATAATGGTGTTGGATTATGCAAGAAAAACATCATTCATAGTGTTTACGATGATGTTCTTGCATAATAAAAACCCATCGTAAACACCATGCATAGTACTGACCTGTGGATGGTACAGTACGATGGAAGACTATTAATTACTCCAAACACTACCTTAAAACACCACCGTAAATACTATGGATGATGTTCTTGCATAACAACATATCATCCATGGTGTTTACTATGATGGTCTTGCATAGTACTGACCTCTGGATGATAGAGGTCAGTACCATCGTAAACACTACGGATGATGTTCCTGCATAATAAAACACCATCGTAAACACCACGGATGATATTCTTGCATAACAAAACCCCATTGTAAACCCCATTGCAAACACCATGCATAGTACTGACCTGTGGATGGTAGAGTACTATGGTTGTATCGGCAGCATAACAAACAGTACCATCAACACACCAATCAAAACATAATGGTGTTGGATTCACACCACACGACATGTATTGAACTTTACACTCCATTGTTATTTATTATCTCTCACTATCTCTCTTTTTTTTCTATCTCACTCTCTCGCACGGTTCTCCCTCTCCCTCTCTCTCACAGTTGTATCACTCTCTTTCAATTTTTTCTCTCTCACGATTCTCTCGGTTGTCTCTTTCTTTCTCTCTTTTAACGTTACTCTCACGATTCTCTCACTGTTGCCTCTATCTCTCTCTCTCACGGTTCTTTCACTTTTCTCTCTATCTCTCTCAATCCAAACATAGAGGTGTTGGATTCACACCACACGACATATATTGAACTTTACACTCCATTGTTATTATTATCTCTCTCTATCTTTCTCACTTTTGTCTCTTTCTTTCAATTTTCTCTCTCTCTATTTCATTTTAGTCTCTTTCTGGTAAATTTACAGAAGAACTGGGTTCACTATATTGTGTATTTTAGTATCATTACCCACTATTTTGGACCATTCTAAAACACTTTTATTCTATGGTGTGTCTTTCGGAGATGCCCTGTTTTCGAGATATGCCCCGTTTTACAAACATAATTTGGAAATTAGTCTGACCTCACCTGACCTGACCTAACCTAACCTAGACAACATCAGACTACCGGGACCTAACCTGGGCAAACTACCGGGATATAACCGGTGTAAACTATCATAAAGTGACTGGGGCAAATTCCCAGGACCTAGCCGGATGTGGTAACTGCGCGATCCTAGTCAAAAACCTAGTTATTCTGTAATAATACCCTCTTTCTTTCTTATTACTCTCACTATTTCAATTTTGTTTCTATCTCTCTCATGGTTGTCTTTCTCGTCTCCCTCTCTCTCACTGTTGTCTCTATCTCTCTTTCTTTCTTTTTACTTTCACTGTTGTCTCTCCCTCTCTCTCTCTCACAGTTGTATATCTCTGTCTCTCTCTATTTCACTTTTGTCTCTTTCTTATTACTCTCACAGTTGTCTCTCACTATTTCATTTTTGTCTCTATCTCTCTCTCACTGTTGTCTTTCTTTGCCTCTCACTATTTCACTTTTGTCTCTATCTTTCTTTCTTATTACTCTCACAGTTGTCTCTCTCTCTCTCCCTTTTTCACTTTCGTCTCTATCTATCTCTCACTGTTGTCTTTCTGGTCTCTCTCACTATTTCAATTTTGTCTCTCTCTCTCTCAATGTTGTCTCAGTTTCTCACTCACTTTTCCCTCCTTCCCTCTCACTCTTGTCTCTATCTCTCTCTTACACGTCACTCTCTTTCACCACTCTCTCTAATTATAACATTTTCCAATTAAAAATAACAATAATAATAATAAAGTCAGTACAGCCTCGTGTTGTATTTTATGTTTGTTTACATGTTACCAATGTTACCAGATCTACTGTTTTGTTGCCAGATCCCCATGGCGTCGATACTTCACTCACTTCAACATTAGAATTTCCCTATTTTTTTAGTATTTTACTTCAATATATCTTAAATATTAATGATATTTTTGATATTTCTTCTGGTAGAAATTTCTCTGTTTATTCTTGAACAATCATTATATAATTTCCATAACTTTAACATTAGAATTTCCCTTTTTTTTAAGAATTTTATCTCAATAATTCCCTGTTTACTTGTGAATATTGATGGTATTTTTTGTCATTTTCCATCATTATATAATTTTCCTAACTTTAATATATGCAGAATTTCCCTATTTTTAGTATTTTACCTCAATTATTCTTAAATATTGATGATTTTTTTTGGTATTTCAACTGGTAGAAATTTCTCTGTATATTCTTGAACAATCATTATATAATTTGAATAAGTTTAACATCAGAATTTCCCTATTTTTTAGTATTTCACCTCAATTATTCCCTGTTTATTTGTAAATATTGATGGTATTTTTTTGTTATTTCCATCATTATATAATTTCCATATCTTCAATATCAGAATTTTCCTATTTTTTAGTATTTTACCTCAATAATTCCCTGTTTACTTGTAAATATTGACGATTTTTTGGTATTTCGTTTGGTAGAAATTTCCCTGTATACCCTTGAACAATAATTATATAATTTCCATAACTTTAACATTAGTATTTCCCTTTTTTTTTTTTTAGTATTTTACCTCAATAATTCCCTGTTTACGAGTGAATATTGATGATTTTTTTGGTATTTCGTCCGGTAAGAATTCCCCTGTTTACTCTTGAAGAATCATTATCTAATATGATATAATTTCCCTGTGTGTACTTCAAAATTTCCTAAAACATAAAATATTTCCTGTACCTGGCAAAACTGCTTTTAGTTTATGTTCAGTAATTATGTTTTTACCTTTCCAACGGTGCTTCTCCAGCTTTATAATTTCTAATGTCATGGCTGTGTCTAATATCCTGTTAATGTTCAGCCACAATCAAATATCCACCAACACTTTCCTTCCATCGTACAAATAAATCAGTATCATATCAAAATATAATCATACAACAACACCTTACGTCAACTCAACCCCCTCAATAACAATAATAATAATAATAATTATTATTATTATGTGCTGCAAAATATAATCATATAATACCACCTTATATCAACACAACCCCCTCAATTATTATTGTTATTAGGTGCTGCAAAATATAATCATACAACAACACCTTATGTCAACTCAACCCCCTCAATTATTATTATTATTACTATTATTACTATTATTATTATTAGGTGCTGCAAAATATAATCATACAACAACACCTTACGTCAACTCAACCCCCTCAATTATTATTATTATTATTATTATGAGGTGGTGCAAAATCATACACGTGTTGTTCTTTATTACCAAGATATTTACTACGATGGAAGGAAAGTGTGGGTGTACCTTGGGGTGTACGTGCTGTGTAAGGATTTCTGGAACATTTTATTTTTTCTTCGTTACAAGGTCCATTCATTTTTTTACGTGTTCTATATTATAATTTCCTTTTACATGTTTTGAATCTTAAGGGGGTGCGGGAGTAGGGGACAGGCTAGGGAGGGGAGGTTTGGGGGGTGCAGGAATAGGGGGACAGGCTTGGGAGGGGTTTGGGGGGTGCGGGAGTAGGGGACAGGCTTGGGAGGGGTTTGGGGGGTGCAGGAATAGGGGGACAGGCTTGGGAGGGGTTTGGGGGGTGCAGGAATAGGGGGACAGGCTTGGGAGGGGTTTGGGGGGTGCAGGAATAGGGGGACAGGCTTGGGAGGGGTTTGGGGGGTGCAGGAATAGGGGGACAGGCTTGGGAGGGGTTTGGGGGGTGCAGGAATAGGGGGACAGGCTTGGGGGGGGGAGAGGGGTAGAAAGCCTGTCCCCTATTCCCGCACCCCCTAACCCCCCCTCCCAAGCCTGTCCCCCTACTCTCGCACCCTAAAAAAAAACCTGCACCCCCCTAAACCCCCCCAAGCCTGTCCCCCTATTCCCGCACCCCCTTAATTAATCATTAACTTGTTATTTATTTGTAAGATATTCTATTTTAAGGGGGTGCGGGAATAGGGGGACAGGCATGGGGGGGTTTAGGGGGGGGCCGCAGTAGGGGGACAGGCTTGGGGTGGGGTTAGGGGGGTGCTGGAGTAGGGGGACAGGCTTGGGGGGGGTTTAGGGAGGTGCGGGAATAGGGGGACAGGCATGGGGGGGTTTATGGGGGTGCGGGAATAGGGGGACAGGCATGGGGGGGTTTAGGGGGGTGCGGGAATAGGGGGACAGGCTTGGGGGGGTTTAGGGGGGTGCGGGAGTAGGGGGACAGGCTTGGGAGGGGTTTGGGGGGTGCAGGAATAGGGGGACAGGCTTGGGAGGGGTTTGGGGGGTGCGGGAGTAGGGGACAGGCATGGGGGGGTTTAGGGGGGTGCGGGAATAGGGGGACAGGCATGGGGGGAGTTTAGGGAGGTGCGGGAGTAGGGGGACAGGCTTGGGGAGGGGTTAGGGGGGTGCGGGAATAGGGGGACAGGCTTGGGGGGGGGTTAGGGGGGTGCGGGAGCACCCTCACCAGTGCTCCCCCCTTCCTCCTCCACCTCCCCCTACCCCACCCCACATCCCTACTCCCCCCCTCCCTCAACCCCAATCCTACATCTCCTCTCTCCTTCATCCCACATTCCTGGTCCAATCCTACTTCCCTATTCTAATCCTCCATCCCACTTCTCCACCCACTTCCACATTCCACTACCTCTCCACCCACCCACTTTCCTCCACTACCTCTCCACCCACTTCCACCCTCCACCACTTCTCCACCCACTTTTCTCCACCCCCTTCCTTCCTCTCGCTTCCATCCATCACTTTTCCACCTACTTCCCTCCTCCACCTCTCCACCCACCTACTTCCCTCCTCCACCTCTCCACTCACTTCCACACTTCACTACCTCTCCACCTACTTCTCTCCACTCACCTACTTCCATCCCACTTCCACATTCCACCTCTCCACCCACCTACTTCCCTCCACCACTTCTCCACCCACCCACTTCCCTCCTCCACCTCTCCACCCACCCACTTCCCTCCTCCACCTCTCCACCCACCCACTTTCCTCCACTACCTCTCCACCCACTTCCACCCTCCACCACCTCTCCACCCACCTACTTTCCTCCTCCACCTCTCCACCCACTTCCACCCTCCACTACCTCTCCACCTACTTCTCTCCACTCACCTACTTCCCTCCTCCACCTCTCCACCTACTTCCCTCCACCAGTTCTCCACCCACTTCCACACTTCACCTACCTACTTCCCTCCTCCACCCACACACTACTTCCCTCCTCCACCCACCCACTTCCTTCCTCTCGCTTCCATCCACCTCTCCACCCACTTCCACCCTCCAGTACCTCTCCATCCACTTCCACCATCCTTCCACCCACTTCGCTCCTCCACCCCTCCCTCCCCACCTTCAATACACCCACCTCCCTCCCTCCACCTTATCTCCCCTCTTCCATCCCCATCCCCACCTTCTCTCCACCCACCTACCTACCTCCCTCTACCACTTCTCCATCCACTTCCACCATCCTTCCACCTACTTCGCTCCACCACCCATCCCTCCCCACCTTCAATACACCTACCTACCTCCTCCCCTCCCCCACCTCTTCCACCACCATCCCCACCTTCCTCCACCCCCACCTTCCCTCCCCTCCACCACTTCTCCATCCACTTCCACCATCCTTCCACCTACTTCGCTCCACCACCCATCCCTCCCCACCTTCAATACACCCACCTACCTCCACCCCCACCTTCCCTCCCATCCACCACTTCCACCACCATCCCCACCTTCTCTCCACCCACCTACCTCCCTCCACCACTTCTCCATCCACTTCCACCATCCTTCCACCCACTTCGCTCCTCCACCCCTCCCTCCCCACCTTCAATACACCTACCTACCTACCTCCACCACCCCTCCATCTCCACCTACCCCCCTCCACCACCTCTCCATCCACTTCCACCATCCTTCCACCTACTTCGCTCCACCACCCATCCCTCCCCACCTTCAATACACCCACCTACCTCCCTCCACCACCCCTCCACCTCCACCTACCTACCTCCCTCTACCGCTTCTCCACACACTTCCAACATCCTTCCACCTACTTCACTCCACCACCCATCCCTCCCCACCTTCAATACACCCACCTACCTCCTCCCCTCCCCCACCTCTTCCACCACCATCCCCACCTTCCTCCACCCCCACCTTCCCTCCCCTCCACCACTTCTCCACCCACTTCCACCATCCTTCCACCTACTTCGCTCCACCACCCCTCCCTCCCCACCTTCAATACACCCACCTACCTCCCTCCTCCCTTCCCAGACCTCCCCCACCACCATCACCACCTTCCCCTCCTACCCACAACCCCATCACGACAACAAAACACAATTACAACAAAACGGTTTTATAATTAAGTAGTTAAGGAGGAATGTAATGTACAGCCACAATCAAATATCCACCAACACTTTCCTTCCATCATAGTAAATATCTTGGTAATAAAGAACAACACGTGTATGATTTTGCAGCACCTCATAATAATAATAACTGAGGGGGTTGAGTTGACGTAAGGTGTTGTATGATTATATTTTGCAACACATAACAATAACAATAACAATAATAACAATAACAATAATAACAATAATAATAATAACAACAATAACAATAACAATAACAATAATAATAATAATAATAATAATAATAATAATAATAATAATAATAATAATAATAATAAAAAAATAATAATAATATTAATAATAATAATAATTGAGGGGGTTGATTGTATGATTATATTTTGATATGATACTGATTTATTTACACGATGGAAGGAAAGTGTTGGTGGTTATTTGATTGTGGCTGTACACTCGGATACCTCAGTCGAATCATGTTAAGAGACCCTGTGTGTGTTGTAGTCAGAAAATTGGAGGTGAGTGAGCCCTTCAAACATTGCCACGAAACACCATTTACATTAATTAAAAGAGTTTGTTTCGTGGCATAGTCAGGAGGAATCAGAAGCCTCCAATTTTCATATACGATCACTGGGCCTTTAAGATTTTCCCTCCAAACTCCACTTCACCCCTTCCCCCCCCTACCCCTCCACCCCCCACCTCCACCCCCTACTACCCCCTCTTTTCCCTCCACTTTCCTCCACCCCCTCCACCTCCTCCATCCCCTCTTTTCCCTCCACTTTCCTCCACACCCTCCACCTCCTCCACCCCTTTACTCACTATTTAAAACAATAACACACACACACACACACACAGCTGCTGACTCACTATTCAAAACAATAACACACACACACACACACAGCTGCTTACTCACTATTTAAAACAATAACACACACACACACACAGCTGCTGACTCACTATTCAAAACAATAATACACACACACACAGCTGCTGACTCACTATTCAAAACAATAACACACACACACACAGCTGCTGACTCACTATTCAAAACAATAACACACACACACACAGCTGCTGACTCACTATTCAAAACAATAACACACACACACACAGCTGCTGACTCACTATTCAAAACAATAACACACACACACACACACACACACACAGCTGCTGACTCACTATTCAAAACAATAACACACACACACACACACACAGCTGCTGACTCACTATTCAAAACAATAACATTTTGGTAGGTCAGATGAAACTCGTTGTCACTTCTACATTTAGCTACAGAGAGGGTGGAAAGGGAATTATGACCTCCACTGTACAGCCACAATCAAATATCCACACACACTTTCCGTCTATGGTAGTAAATATCTTTGTAATAAAGAACAACACGTGTATGATTTTGCAGCACCTAATAATGATAATTGAGGGGGTTGAGTTGACGTAAGGTATGATGTTGCATGATAGGATTTTGCAGCACCTCATAATAATAATAATTGAGGGGGTTGAGTTGACGTAAGGTGTTGTTGTATGATTATATTTTGATATGATACTGATTTATTTGCACGATGGAAGGAAAGTGTCGGTGGATATTTGATTGTGGCTGTACAACCATGGGTGATAGTGGTGGACCAGGGTACTGTAAAAGGAGTGTTGGACAGCAACTGGACAGAGTTCCAAGAAGTGAATTTTCCAAATCATTCTCAACATTGAGAGAGGGTTAGAAGACTCACTTTTTTTAACTCTGTTCAGTTGCTGTCCAACACTCCTTGTACCCTGGTCCACCACTATCACCCATGGCTGTACAGATAGGGAACAAAGTATCTGGACACCGTTGACGGGTTCTGGTAACAATGTCAGTGATAAACACGTTAGTAATAGACAAAATTTATTCATTACTACATAAGGATAACTGATATTGGGTGACGTCGACCAACCACAGACAAGTGAAAATTATCCTTCATTCATTAATACTTTCTCTCATTGATGTGTTTACTTTTGGGGATGTTGTCAGAAGCCGCCAACAGTGTTCTTCAGATACATTATTCACCAACTGTACATACATACATATTCAACAAGGTGGTAGTGTTGGTATAATCCTTGAACACACACACACAAACTTTGTCATTGCTGTTGGGTACTTGGTGTGTCACGTCCTTGGCATCTTCTCAACACGGTATGGTAATTCTATTCATTAATGTAAGGTCACACATTCATTCTCTCTCTCTCACTCTCTCCTCCATACTGTTATTTTTTCCTCCCTCTCCCTCTCCTCCATACTGTCATTTTTCCCTCTCCCCCTCTCCCTCTCCCCCTCCCTACATTCGTGATTCATAATTTCTGACCACCAGAGTGTGAGGAGCGGAAAGCTTCGAATCGTCTGCTATAGTTCATTTTCCCACCCAGCTCATCTAGCCTATAGGGGCTGAGTTCGAATACAGTGTACATTCGTGGTCAAATATAATCACCCATATAGGGGTAACTCACGTAAGAGTTTGACAGGTTCCCTCTGTTCCTTTGATGATAAACTTTCCAATAAATAGGTTAACTACCATCTTTTAATTTACTACAAGCAGCTACACACTACTTAAAACAATAACGCACACACACACACACACACGTTAACTACCATCTTTTAATTTACTACAAGCAGCTACACACTACTTAAAACAATAACGCACACACACACACACACGTTAACTACCATCTTTTAATTTACTACAAGTAGCTACACACTACTTAAAACAATAACGCACACACACACACGTTAACTACCATCTTTTAATTTACTACAACTACCATCTTTTAATTTACTACAAGCAGCTACACACTACTTAAAACAATAACGCACACACACACACACACACACACACACACACGTTAATTACCATCTTTTAATTTACTACAAGCAGCTACACACTACTTAAAACAATAACGCACACACACACACACACGTTAACTACCATCTTTTAATTTACTACAAGCAGCTACAAACTACTTAAAACAATAAAACACACACACACACACACACGTTAACTACCATCTTTTAATTTACTACAAGCAGCTACACACTACTTAAAACAATAACACGCACACACACACACACACACGTTAACTACCATCTTTTAATTTACTACAAGCATCTACACACTACTTAAAACAATAACGCACACACACACACACACACGTTAACTACCATCTTTTAATTTACTACAAGCAGCTACACACTACTTAAAACAATAACACGCACACACACACACACACACACGTTAACTACCATCTTTTAATTTACTACAAGCAGCTACAAACTACTTAAAACAATAACACACACACACACACACACGTTAACTACCATCTTTTAATTTACTACAAGCAGCTACACACTACTTAAAACAATAACACACACACACGTTAACTACCATCTTTTAATTTACTACAAGCAGCTACACACTACTTAAAACAATAACAGCATATGTGAACGTGATAACATTAGACAGTAAATAGTTTGAGATACCCATATGTGGATGATTATTATTGACCACGACTGTATGTGTGGTGCCTGCTGTTCGTCTCTGGTCAGAAATTTCGAATCACGAGTGTACATTGCCGCGCCTTGATTCTTCCAAAATAGGCCAGGAAACAGGACCAGATTAAAAAAAAAATATGTAGACACACTCACATACACACACACACATATATGTACACACACACACATATGTAGACACACACAAACACATATATAATTATGTAGACATACAAACACACACACATAGACACACATACACACATATATGTAGAGTTGTCGACACACACACACACACATACTTTCCCTTTCACTCTCCATATCACTGTGTGTTTCCTATCCTTGACACTTTCATATTTTAGTGAGAAACATTCCGGATGCTAAGTTGTGGTTAATTGGGTGTGTCAGTTTACCTTTCATTCACTTCCGACAGAGAGAGAGAGAGAGAGAGAGAGAGAGAGAGACTATAATTATATGCGTGTGTGTGTGTATGGTATATATGTATGTTTGTATACACATGCAGTGTATGTGTGTGTGTGTATATGTACTGTATGTATGTATTGTATGTATGTATGTATTGTATGTATGTGTGTATTGTATGTATGTGTGTATTGTATGTATGTGTGTATTGTATGTGTGTGTGTATTGTATGTGTGTGTGTATGTATGTATGTACTGTATGTATGTATGTATGTATGTACTGTATGTATGTATGTATGTATGTACTGTATGTATGCATGTATTCATATATGTATGTATATATATATGTATGTATATATGTATGGTGATTCCAAACCTTAACAATTATAACCTATATACTTATTTTGACTCGTGACTGGACCTCGTAAATTATCAGGTAAAGGATTAATTCACTTTTGTTACATTGGAGTGCCTTGATTCCTCCAAAGTATGCCAGGAAACAACAGGACCACATGAACAAAAATAATGGTGTTTGTTTGTTCTGTTGCCTGGAAATATAGTTAGGAGGAATCAGTTGCTCCAGATTTACCAAGATTACTAAATTTATCACACACTATTCGTTTAACACAGGGTCAGTAAATCACTTAGTGTGTATGGTAATGAATAACACAAGCCTGGGAACACACACACACACACACACACACACACACACTATCCTTTTAACACAGGGTCAGTAAATAACTTAGTGTGTATGGTAATGAATAACACAAGCCTGGGAACGCACGTGGATATTTACTACCAGGGAAGGAAAGTGTGGGTGGATATTTGATTGTGGCTGTACTAATTGTGGATCTTTGTGAGAGAGAGAGAGAGAGAGAGAGAGAGAGAGAGAGAGAGAGAGAGAGAGAGGGTATAATGAATGTGTGTGAGAGAGAGAGAGAGAGAGAGAGAGAGAGAGAGAGAGAGAGAGAGAGAGAGAGAGAGAGAGGGGGGGGGGTATAATGTGAGAGAGAGAGAGAGAGAGAGAGAGAGAGAGAGAGAGAGAGAGAGAGAGAGAGAGAAGATATAATGACTGTGTGTGTGTGTGTGTGTGTGTATACTAATAGAGGATATATGATTGTGGCAGGATATATGATAGTGGCTGTACCGTACTATAAAATTAACTCGGTACATTGAACCATTGAGTGAGGCGGAAGGACATCAGTTAGGTTAGGTTAGGTTAGGTTAGGTTAGATTAGATTAGATTAGATTAGGTACAGCTAGGTTCAGTTAGGTTAGGTTAGGTTTGGTACAGCCACAATCAAATTACCACCGACACTTTTCTTCCATCGTGCAAATAAGTCGTTATCATATCAAAATATAATCATACAACAACACCTTACGTCAACTCAACCCCCTCAATTATTATTATTATGAGGTGCTGCAAAATCATACACGTGTTGTTCTTTATTACCAAGATATTTACTACGATGGAAGGAAAGTGTTGGTGGATATTTGATTGTGGCTGTACCCAGGCTTGATTCGAATAAAGAACAACACGTGTATGATTTTGCAACACCTCATAATAATAATAATTGAGGGGGTTGAGTTGACGTAAGGTGTTGTTGTATGATTATATTTTGATATGATACTGATTTATTTGCACGATGAAAGGTTAGGTTAGGTTAGGTTAGGTTAGATTACATTACGTTAGGTTAGGTTAGGTTAGGTTCAGATTACATTAGGTTAGGTTAGGTTAGGTTAGGTTAGGTTAGATTACATTAGGTTAGGTTAGATTGCATTAGGTTAGGTTAGGTTAAATTACATTAGGTTAGGTTAGGTTAGGTTAAATTACATTAGGTTAGGTTAGGTTAGGTTAAATTACATTAGGTTAGGTTAGGTTAGATTATATTAGGTTAGGTTAGATTAGGTTAGGTTAGGTTAGATTACATTAGGTTAGGTTAGGTTAGGTTAGGTTAGATTACATTAGGTTAGGTTAGGTTAGGTTAGATTACATTAGGTTAGGTTAGGTTAGGTTACATTAGGTTAGGTTAGATTACAAAAGGTTAGGTTAGGTTAGATTACATTAGGTTAGGTTAGGTTAGATTACATTAGGTTAGGTTAGGTTAGGTTAGATTACATTAGGTTAGGTTAGGTTAGGTTAGGTTAGATTACATTAGGTTAGGTTAGGTTAGATTACATTAGGTTAGGTTAGGTTAAGTTACATTAGGTTACATTAGGTTAGGTTAGGTTAGGTTAGATTACATTAGGTTAGGTTAGGTTAGGTTAGGTTAGATTACATTAGGTTAGGTTAGGTTAGATTACATTAGGTTAGGTTAGATTACATTAGGTTAGGTTAGATTACATTAGGTTAGGTTAGGTTAAGTTACATTAGGTTAGGTTAGGTTAAGTTACATTAGGTTACATTAGGTTAGGTTAGGTTAGGTTAGCTTAGGTTAGATTACATTAGGTTAGGTTAAGTTACATTAGGTTACATTAGGTTAGGTTAGGTTAGGTTAGGTTACATTAGGTTAGGTTAGGTTAGGTTAGGTACATTGAACTATTGAGTGAGGCGGCTGACATCAGTTAGTTCAGTTAGGTTGGGGCGTTGACTCTGTATGTGTGTGTTTAATTACCACTTCCTGTCAAATTACACCGTGCTGGGGGGGGGGGGGGAGGTGGGGGTGGTGCTGGGGTGGTGGTGTAGATGGTGGGGAAGGGTGGTGGAAGGTATGGGGTGAGAGGTGGGTGGTAGGGGTGGATAGGTGGTGGAGGAAGGGAGGTGGTGGGGGTGGTGATTGTGATGGTGGCGAGGTGGTGATTGTGGTGGGGGGTGGTGGTGGAGGTGTAGGGGTGAGGGTGGGAGATAGGTGGAGAGGTGGTGGTGGAGGTGTAGTGGTGGGGGTGGAGAGGTGAGGTGGTGGGGATGAGGTGGTGGTGGAGATGGGGGTGGAATGGGGATGGGGGGAGTAAGGTAGGTGGAGAGGTGTTGGTTGGTTGGGATGGAGGAAGGGTAGTGGTGGGGGTGGAGGAAGGGTAGGGATTGTGGTAGGGGTGGAGAGGTGGGATTGATAGATTGATAGTAGGCGCCGCAACAGCGAGGTCATATAGCGGCAGAAGAAGGTATTAGAGAGGTGAGACAGCAAACAGGAAGGAAATAGAAGGAATAGAAGGACAGATGAAGAACTGAAAGAGAGTGGCTGAGGCCGAAGGGGAGCCAAAACCCATAAAGTATTGACCACATCACTACAGACAATACTCACCAACGGGGAGGAGGTGGAGGGGGTGAGGGGTGGAGGGAAGTGGAGGAGGTGGAGGGAAGTGGAGGAGGTGGAGGGAAGTGGAGGAGGTGGAGGGAAGTGGAAGGGTGGAGGGAAGTGGAGGGGTGGAGGAGGTGGAGGGAAAAGAAGGGGTGGAGGAGGTGAGGGAAGTGGGGGAGGTGGAGGGAAGTGGAGGAGGTGGAGGGAAGTGGGGGTTGGAGGAGGTGGAGGGAAGTGGGGGTTGGAGGAAGTGGGGGTTGGAGGAGGTGGAGGGAAAATGGGGTGGAGGGAAGTGGGGTGGAGGGAAGTGGGGTGGGGGAGATGGAGGAGGTGGAGGGAAGTGGAGGAGGTGGAGGGAAGTGGAGGAGGTGGAGGGAAGTGGAGGAAGTGGAGGGAAGAGGAGGAAGTGGAGGGAAGAGGAGGAGGTGGAGGGAAGTGGTGGAGGTGGAGGAGATGGGGGTGGATGGAAGTGGAAGGGGAAAGGGTGGGAAGTGATGGAAGTGGAGGAGATAGGGTGGGAAGTGATGGAAGTGGAGGAGATAGGGGTGGAGGAAGTGGAAGGGGAAAGGGTGGAGTGGAGGGAAGTGGGGTTTGGAGGGAAAATCTTAACATCCTGGAGAAAGTTTAGTGAGAGTGAAAGGAGGAAAAGGATATGTAAGGAAGGAAGGAAGGAAGGAAGGGAAAGGAAGGAAGTGAAAGGAGAAGAAAGGAAGGGAGGGAAAGGAGTGAGGAAAGAAGGGAGGGAGGGAGGGAAAGGAGTGAGGAAATGAAAGAGGTAAAGGAAGGGAGTGAGGAAAGGATGGAGGGAAAGGAAGGGAGGGAAAGGAAGGGAGGGAAAGGAAGGGAGGGAAAGGAAGGGAGTGAGGAAAGAAGGGAAGGAGGGAAAGGAAGGGAGTGAGGAAGGAAGGGAGTGAGGAAGGAAGGGAGTGAGGAAAGAAGGGAAGGAGGGAAAGGAACGGAGTGAGGAAAGAAGGGAAGGAGGGAAAGGAAGGGAGGGAAAGGAAGGGAGTGAGGAAAGAAGGGAGGAAGGGAGAGGAAGGGAGGAAGGGAGAGGAAGGGAGGGAGGGAAAGGAAGGAAGGGAGGGAGGGAAAGGAAGGAAGGGAGGGAGGGAAAGGAAGGCAATCACGTTCCACCTTACATTGGCTTTGGGTTCCCAGTGATTCATTCATAAAGATACGAGGGTTTATTACAAACAACTGCCACGTGTTGCCTTATACAGCTAGACCTTTGTTGCACTTTCTACTTGCTCAACTGTACACCCTATACAAAGTGATTCGTCAACCTTACTGCAGGAAACATTATGCCACAACACCCGAGGCATTCTGAAATAACACCCAGTACACGATACTATACACAAATACTATCATCTCTTATACCCTGCCCACCCCAAACCAATCTACAGAAACTAATCCATACTCAAATTACCCACCAATCCATCAAAAAACTTAAGAACAACACCCAGCTGCATGCACGACCCCCTGACATCCACCCATCTGAATCCTCCCTTCCCCATGAGGACAGAGTCCACCTGGCCAGGCTGCGGTGTGGCCATCATCCGGCCCTTCTGACATATCAAAAGAGGCTATAGATGGAGCCATCGCAGATACCTGTCCAAGATGCAACACAACACCCCATTCCATTAAACACATTATGGAAGACTGCAACACACACAACGACACTCACCAACAACACAACATACACTCACTGAGGGCATTGTGGGAAATCCCAGTTCAGGCCATGACCTTCCTCAGGAGCTCAGGGCTGCTCGGTCACACACCTTGAGGAACAACAACAACAACAACAACAACACACTGGGCATTCTGAACCAATATGCCAGCCACAATACACGAAACATTCTGAACCAATAAGCCACAACACACGAGGCATTCTGAATTAATTTGTCAATTTATTACTGCCTGAAATAATGTGGGCAAACTTTAAGGGTTATTGCGCTACTTCGGACCCAACCCAATCCCTTTCATCTCTTCGGCTGTCCTTCCTTTCAAAAGATGAGCTTTTTCTTAGGGGGGGGGGATTGACTATCTCTCCTAATTATGTGTAAGGTTCTCTCTTTACCTCATCAGTTTCAGGGACGTTCAAACCAATAGGCAAGAACATTCATGGTGTTGACGATGGCTTGGTACCGGTCCGATGGTTCTGTATGTATTGTATCTATGGAGTCATCGTACTTGTACCACACCATCGCCAATACTACGAATGTTTTGACTACGACCCTCACACTCGTATGTGTTAGGGTACACTCGTGATACGAAATCCCTGACCAGAGACGAACGGCAGGCACCACACACACATACCCTGCATTCGAACTCAGCCTCTATAGGTGTACTGGGTGGGGAAATGAACAATACCAGGCGATTCGAAGCTATTTGCTCCTCACACTCTGGTCAGAAATTATGTATCACGAGTGTACCTCATCCATGTTAGGGTTCTCATCTGGGTTAATGTCTCTATTGTTATTGAATATTTCACCTATTCACTTTCCAAACCACACTTGTAAGGCTTCATTATTTTCCAAAAGGTGAGAGTCCACATTCACAAAATTTATCCAACAGTTAGATAATGATGATCACTGTATAGTTTACTCCTCAAATTCATTAAATAATTCAGCCATAAGCCATTTAATAATAATAATAATAATAATAATAATAATAATAATAATGATTACTGTATTACTGTAATGATTACCAAATTCATTAAATAATTCACCCATAAGACATTTACACGGCTTATAAGATTCTTTCGTTTGCGTGCTTACAAACCACCACCAAGCACTGTGGAATCAACCCTTATTATTCAGTTGCTGCTTGTAGTAAATTAGAAGATGTTACTTAAGGACCCTGTGATCGTGTATTAGACTTGGTGGCTTCTGATTCCTCCTGTCTATGCCACGAAACACGCTTCTCCCATGTAGTTGTGTGTGTTTCGTGGCAATGTGTGAAGGACTCATTTATCACCAATATTCTGACAACATCACACAAAGGGTCCCTTAAGGTGGTAGGTAATTCTTTTTTGGTACATTGGAGTGCCTTGATTCCTCTAAAGTATGCCAGGAAACAGAAACAGAAGAGCACAAATAATGGTGTTTGTTCTGTTGCTTGGAATAGTTTGTAGGATTATCAGTTGCTCCAGATTTACCAACACAAAACTTCACCCCCTTAACCTACTTATTGGAACATTTCTCAGCTAACCAACAGAGGGAAGCTATCAAACGTTTACACGATTCAACCAAATTTGGAGGATTAGTATTGTTCTGTATATATATGTATATGTGTACGAGTACATGCCCGTGAGCCAGCAGTCCCCTTGTCTGTTGCCTTCGAAGAAACAGATCTCACTATCACCCTGACTCCCATCTGGGGGTCCGAGCATCTACGCGGCTTCGGTCAACCAGACTCGGGACTGCTCGGCCAGACAGTCTGGGGAACTACAACAACTGTATATGAGTGGGTGAGTGTTACATTGTGTCAAGCGTCATGGCTACTTAAGCGAGTTATTTGCATTTAAAGTATAAAATTATGTAGTACTGTAAAGGAAGTTATCTATAAAAGTGTTTATATAACCCGAGGGAAGGTGTGTGTGTGTGTGTGTGTGTGTGTGTGTTGGGGGTGAGGGGTGAATGGATTGGCAGGAAGGTAGATGAGGTTCTAGAGTCTGTGTGTGTATGTGTGTGTTGGGGGGGTGAGGGGTGAATGGACTGGCAGGAAGGTAGATGAGGTTATGGAGTGTGTGTATGTGTATGTGTGTATGTGTATGTGTGTGTATGTGTATGTGTTTTGTTTTGTTTCACCTGGTCTTGATCACGTCCTGGACACGTGCTCACCAACTGTTACCCTCCCGGAATGAGCTCAGAGCTCGTAGTGACCGATCTTTGGGTAAGGTTGGAACCTTTTCCTGGTGTGTGTGTGTATATGTGTGTGCGTATATGTGTGTATGTGTGTGTGTGTGTATGTGTATGTGTGTGTACTGTATGTGTGTGTGTGTGTGTTGGGGGGGTGAGGGGTGAATGGACTGGCAGGAAGGTAGATGAGGTTATGGAGTGTGTGTATGTGTGTATGTGTGTGTATGTGTATGTGTGTGTGTGTGTGCGTATGTGTGTGTGTGTGTGTGTGTGTACTGTGTGTGTACTGTATATGTGTGTGTGTGTGTGTGTGTGTTGGGGGTGGAGGGTGAATGGATTGGCAGGAAGGTAGATGAGGTTCTGGAGTCTGTGTGTGTGTGTATGTGTGTGTGTATGTGTGTGTGTATGTGTAGTGTATGTGTGTTTATATGTGTGTGTAAAGTAAAGTAAAGTAAAGTAAAAGTTTATTGCCCTTAAATTTCCAATACATTATGGAGCAGGAAACATAACACAAATTATCAATGGTATAGCCTGTCAAGCCGAAGCTTCCCGACAGACTTGATTACATATTAATACATTTGAATGCTCATACTGCAACACGCAGCTAAAGTATATAAGAACAGCAATGCAATAGTTGTAGTAATATTCACAAATCATAAAACAACAATAAAAACAATCAACAATACCATCATCCATACCACATACCATATTATACTACACACTATAGTAACACACCAGATATAATTATAATATATACAAACTGATTTCAATATTAACTGTTTTGGTAGTTATATAAATATGTTTTTACAGATTTTTTAAAAATTGATAAACTACCAACTGTGTGTGTGTGTATGTGTGTGTACGTGTATGTGTGTGTGTATGT
Organism: Petrolisthes cinctipes; assembly: GCA_033782935.1. Taxonomy (NCBI): domain Eukaryota; kingdom Metazoa; phylum Arthropoda; class Malacostraca; order Decapoda; family Porcellanidae; genus Petrolisthes; species Petrolisthes cinctipes. Next base: position 10,239 of record JAWQEG010005418.1, on the reverse strand, counting down.
GTGTGTGTATATATATATGTGTGTATGTATATGTATGTGTATATGTGTGTATGTGTGTGTGTGTGTTGGGGGTGAATGGACTGACAGGGAGGTAGATGAGGACTGGTATAAATGAATGAGTGGCATAAATTAATAAAAAAGGAAAGGAAAGGGAACTAGGGATAAAGGTGTGAATATTTAAGAGGATTGATTGATTGTTTCATATTAGGCACCGCAACAGTGAGGTCATATAGCGCCAGAAAAAGGTGATAGATAAGTAAGACAGCAAGCAGGAAGGAAATAGAAAGAAAAGAGGGACAGTTGAAATAGGGATAAAGGTGTGAATATATAGAAGGAAGGAGATTGGAAAGAATGGAGAAAATAGATCAATAAACAGATAGGTCAGAATTAGGGAAATATTTAATGAAGAAAAAAGGAAAGCAGCTATGATAAAGGGAAAGTTTTGTGTTGGTAAATCTGGAGTAACAACTGAATCCTCCAAACTATTCCAAGCAACAGACCACCATTATTTTTGTTCATCTGGTCCTGTTGTTTCTTGGCATACTTTGGAGGAATCAAGGCACTCCAATGTACCAGAAAAGAATTACAACCTTAAAGGAATTAAATGAGCTGTAGTATAAGAAAAGGTGTGGTGTTTAATTAAGGGGCCCTGTGATCGTGTACGAGACTTGGTGGCTTCTGATTCCTCCTGATCATGCCACGATACAAGCTCCTTTAAGGTGGTAATTCTTCTGTTTTGGTACATTGGAGTGCCTTGATTCCTCCAAAGTATCCTAGGATACAGGACCAGAATAGCAAAAATAATGGTGTTCTGTTGCTTGAAATAGTTTGGAGGATTCAGTTGCTCCTGATTTACCAACACAAAACTTCCCCCTTAAGGACTTAAGGGACCCTGTGTGTGTGTGATGTAGTCAGAAAATTGGAGTTAAATTAGTCCTTCAAATATTGCCACGAAACACACACACACCTACAGTATATGCCATGAAGGAGGTTGTTTCGTGGCATAGTCAGGAGGAATCAAAAGCCTCCACCAAGTCTCAAACACGATCACAGGGTCCTTAATTAAGAGGGAAGTATTGTGTTGGTAAATCTGGAGCAACTGAATCCTCCAAACTTTTCCAAGCAACAGATCACCATTATTTTTGTTCATCTGGTCCTGTTGTTTCCTGGCATACTTTGGAGGAATCAAGGCACTCCAATATACCAAAAAAGAATTACCACTTTAATATAGGTGTGTGTGTGTGTGTGTGTTTCGTGGCAATGTTTGAAAGACTCGTTAATTAACCTCCAATTTTCTAACTACACCACAGGAATCATTAATTAAAAAAGGTAAGGAAGGAGAATAACAGATATATAAAGACAAGAAGAGGAGAATATTAAAAGGAAAATATAATCGCAGTACAGTGAAAAGGAAATAGATGAACGGAGGTGAAGAAGTAGAATGGAGAAAGTATTGTTTGTTAGAAAGATTGGCTGGAAGGAAGGAAGAAAGGGGGAAGGGATAGATAAGGAAGTTTGGTAGGATGTGAGATAAGGTGATTTGAAGGCATAGTTGATAAGATATTATATTGGAAAGGAAAGGTAGGGAGAGAAGAAGGGAGAGAGTGAGGGAGAGAGGAAGGGAGAGAGTGAGGGAGGAAGAGAGGAGAGGGAAGGAGATTTGGAGAGAGATAAAGAGAGGGATAGGGAGAGAGGGAGGGAGGGAGGAAAAGGGAGAGATAAAGAGAGGGATAGGGAGGGAGTGAGGGAGTGAGAGAGTGAGAGAGATAGAAAGAGAGAGAGGAGAGGGGAGAGATAGAGAGGGAAGGAGATTTGGAGAGAGATAAAGAGAGGGATAAGGAGAGAGAGATATCGAAGGAAGGAGACATAAATGTAGGAAAAAAGAGGGATAGAGAGGGAGGGAGGAAGGGAAGGAATGGTATAGGGAAGGAGGGATATATGAAGAAAGGATAAAAGAGGGATAGAGAGGGAGGAAGGGAAGGAATGTGATAGAGAGAGGAGGGGAAGGGGATATAGAGAAAGGAAAAATATGGAGGAAAGGAATACAAAGGTATACAAAGGACATTCAAACAGCAACAGACCTACTGGTCCTTACGAGGCTGCTTGATTTTGCTATTCTATCTAACCTACAAGAGTGAGGGAAAATATAGTAAAGAAGAAGGCTCCTCCCCACCCACCACTCCCTCCAGCCGAAGCTGGCAGGAAATGAAAAGATACCATGTAGTATGGAAAAACTAACATGGAATTTATATAGGACAGCAGGAAGGTTCTTACACTATGTCTTAAAATACAGTACATTTTTATATATATGACGTAAAATTATTCGTGTAATACAGTACCAGCTAGCTATAAATATACCAGTGGTCTGTACTCCGCCTGGCTTACCCAGGCCCTACACTCTATGCTACCAATACTATTAACGTGGTGAGTCTGTGACTGTTCTACTCTTGTTGGAGTATATATAATAAGTGAACTGCGGTTATGTTACTAATCTTATTCGAGTGTGAATAGTTGGAGGTTCGGGTTATTTGCTAGATACTTGTCTAAGTGACTTTTGAACGACTCTATTGTTGCACAGTTTATAACAGCAGAGGGCAGTCGGTTCCAAATGTTTACGATACGATTAAAAAAGAAAAATTTAGTTTCATTCGTGTTAAAACGTTTCCCGACGATCTTGAGCCCGTTTTTCCTGGTAATATTTCTGTTGTCGATGCTGAAGTAATTACTGGCATTTAAATTACTGAAACCTTTGAATATTTTGAAGACTTCTATAAGGTCTCCTCTTAGTCGCCGTTTGCTGAGGCTATATAGATTTAATTCCTTCAGTCGCTCCTCATAGGGCTTATTTCGTAATCTAGGGATCATTTTAGTTATCCTGCGCTGTACTCTCTCTAGTTTTTCGAGTATGATAAGAGAGAGAGTGAGATAAGGAGCTAAGAAAGGAAGGAAAAGAGTCAGAGAGGAAGGGATGGAGGCAGGCAGGAGAGAGGGAGGGAGAGAGGAAGGGAGGGAGATAGGAAGGGAGGGAGGGTGGGAAAGGAATATGATAAGAGAGAGAGAGAGATAAGGAGCTAAGAAAGGAAGGAAAAGTGTCAGAGAGGGAGAGAGGCAGGCAGGAGGGAGGGAGGAAGGCAGGCAGGAAAGGAGGGAGGGATGCAGGAAGGGAGGGAAGGGACGGAAGAAGGAGGTACAGTATATATAATTGGTCCTAAGACGACTCCACCTTAATGCCGTGTGTTGTGTTGTGTTGTGTTGTGTTGTGGCCTGACTCATTCACTCACACGTCTTCATTCTTACTGTCGACCCCATCAGTGTTGGTTGTCTTGTTGTTGGTTGTCTAAGTCAGGAGGAACCAACTCGTGCAGATACAAGAGTTGATTTGTAAAGGAAAGGAGAGGGCTATCTTAATTAAGCCTGCAAAACCCTATAGGAGGAACACGAGAGAGGGAGGAGAAGGTGATAGATAGAGAGGAGGGACAGTAAACACCAAGGAAACATAAGGAAAGGAGGGACAGTAAACACGAAGAAATTAGAAGGAGTGGAGGGACAGTAAACACCAAAGAATTAGAAGGAGAGGAGGGACAGTAAACACAAAGGAAACACAAGGAAAGGAGGGACAGTAAACACGAAGGAAATAGAAGGGGATATTTGAAGACGAGAGAGGAGAAGGTGATAGAGAAGAGGGACAACCATCACGAACGAAATAGAAGGAAAGTAGTGACATTATATTTTTTGAAGAACTGAAAGGAGTGATTTGGGTACTAGTTACAAATGTTTGCGACTCCCACCCTCTTCTATAGATCAGATTGGTCCCCTGTTTGAAATAGTACATTGTATGGGGTGTCACTGTTTGTTCCTCAACTCCTCCATATAATATTTTTTACTACCTCTATGAAGACAGACATTAGTTTCATAATTTGTCCCTGCAGTGCAATGAAGTCATTCCCTATTATGATTACGAATACTTTGAGAGAGAGAGAAGCCTGCTAGCAGTTCATATCTTCTTGTACAACAGTAGACTCGTTCATTATACGAAGAATAAAATATATTCTTAACGCAGCCTGGCACGTTTTCTCTCTAATACTGTACAATTAACTCATTCCTTACTGACAAACAATAGCAAGTGTAGGACAGGGACTCGACTCTACTGTCTCGCATCTGCTATACTCGTCTCTTGTTCACTGTACGAAGAATATAATATATCCCTAACGCAACGTGGCAAGTTTTCCCTCTAATACTGTACAATTAACTCGACCCCTACTAACAGACAATAGAAATTGTAGGACAGGGACTCTACTCGCGTCTGTTGGAAAGATAGACAACAACAGATATCCTTCTTCCACACTCAGCATTTCGTCACACGTAATTATATTGTTCTTATTACACCCTAGTGGGGGAGAGGTAGCATCCTTCTGAAACCTGCATGGCCTACCTCTATGAAATCCATCTTTATGATTACATAGTTATTTTTTAGAATATTAGGTCTTTGCAAATACCCAGTGACGTGTAAAATAAGTTGGTGTTTGTTAATGAGATTAGCATTAGAAAAAACAACTTGAATCACCATCGTTTGAGATTAAAGGCTTTGATAGTGAAGACGAGTGGTAGAACATAATTAATTTATCTATTATTACTGAGTGTAATCTATATATAGGAGTGGTAGTGAGTAACGATAGAATATAAACAGTGTTGAGTTCTGTATACAGTAACTTGATTTCTATGGCGGCGGGAAGGACTTTGTGGACATGTGGGGGATTAATGGTCCTCGTGGGCACTGTAATTGTAATGTGTGTCCCAGCAACGACAGCAAACACTAACAACGACAACATACCCAGGTCGTCTACTATTCCAATTCTTCGCCTCCCTGACTCCCTCTCCAAGCAGATGGCCAGGACCACAGAAACACAGCAGGGAGTGTTGGTGATGGGTGGCCGGGAAGGTGAAGAAAACCTAAGTGGCAGCGGTGAGGTTGTAGCAGAAACACCCATAGAGGAGATAATTATATTTGGCAATGACCGTGACGACGTACTTTTCCAAAATAATATCAATGTGGAAGGAAGGGATGTCATCAGTGAATACGATATGAAAAATGAAGGAAAGCAAAGGCAGCAGCAACAACAGAGGAGGTACCTGTACTTCACACAACAAAACTCTCATCTAGACAACGAATTTGAAGAGGAGGTTTTGCCAAGTGAATGGTGGGGAGAAGAACCATATAATTACAGACCACGTATAATACAAGCAGCCGAATATGAGAAGACGTATTCAGGAGAGGATGATTCTATAAGTACAAGTATATATCCCATTCTAAGACGACAAAACGAGAGCTTCCAGGGAGATGAGGAGGGTGAGAGGGAAAGCCAGGTGGATGAGGAAGATGAAAGGGAAAATGAGGGAGACGACGAAGGTGAGAGGAATAGCGAGAGAGATGAGGAAGGTGATAGAGAAAGCCAGGGGGATGGTAAAGGTGATAGGGAAAGCGAGAGGAACGACGAAGTAGAGAGGGAAAGTGAGGGGGATGATGAAGATGAAAAGAAAAGCGAAGGGGACGACGAAGTAGAGAGGGAAAGCGAGGGGGATGACGAAGGTGATAGGGAAAACGAGAGGGATGATAAAGGCGAGAGAGAAAGCGAGAAGGATAATAAAGGCGAAAGGGCAAGCGTAGGGCGACAGAGGCGAGGAGTCGGAGTCGTCAGAGAAGTAGTAGTGTTATCAAGACCAAGGAGGGCTGGCCGGAGACAACAAGATGAGGAGGACAGAGGGCCATCACTGAGAGACGTGGTGGAAAAGCCAGACCCAGCACTGAAAGACTTGGTCATTGAGAAAGCCAACACACTCAGAGGGAGGTCAGAAGGAGGTGAGTTATGTATGTATGTATGTATGTATATGTAAATGTATGTATGTATATGTGTGTATGTGTGTATATGTAATGTATGTATTTATATGTGTATATGTAATTTATGTATGTATGTATGTATGTGTATGTAATGTATGTATGTATGTATGTGTATGTAATGTATGTAATGTATTTATGTATGTCAATATATGTATGTTTATATTGTTACGGTGTGACATCTTCACTACATCTTCACTACCATCTTCACTACCATACGGGGAAGGGATGTCACATCGCCCTTTATGTTTTAGTAGAGAAATGTATATTAACATCTTCACTACTGAGTAGAAGATGATTACAATGTGACATATCTTCACTACCCGGATTATGTCGCATTGTCATTGTATTTTGCTGTTGACATCTTCACTACTAGGTAGAAGATGTCACTACTTTATTTTGTTATATTCTAGGATGCCTATAGAATGTTATATAGAGTTCTAGGATGCCTATAAAATGTTATATAGAGTTTAGAAAGACAATGTAAAAGGGAGGGGGTAAGATCAGTGGGGGTGTGAGACCGAGATCCAGGCTTTTGAGAAAAAGATAAAATAAAGCTTTGAAGCTTTAAAAGTGTTTAAGTTTGCTCTTCCTTTTGTTTGTGATTAATCTGATTGCGTGCTTCAGTCGGCCCGGGACTGGGGACGTAACAGAATTGGGGGCCTGTCCGGGATTCTTAAGAATATATTGAAAATTTCTTGAGAAGATTTTGAGAGGAGTTGAAGAGATTCTTGATTTGAAGATTCATCGAGAAAGAGTCATGGATTATGCAAGAAAAGTAGCGCAGGAAATCCATAGTGAAGTAATGGAAAAGTGGCACCAAAAAGGTGTACTAACGAAAGGTATGGAGTACGAGCAGGAGATGAAGCTCTTGCGGCTCCTCTTGAAGAAAGAGAAGGAGGAGACAGCCCAATTGGAGCTTGAGTTAAAAAAGCTGGAGGCCAGAAATAGAGGCCCAGCTGAAAATAAAGTGAACTTCCTTGTGTCAGAGGAAAAAGAAGCTGAGGAAGAAACTGCTGAAAACATTGATGAAGAAACTGTTGAAAACAACGCTGAGGAAGAAACCACTGAAAACAATGTGGAAGAAATAAGTGAAGAGGAATTAGGAGAATATGATGTGGAAGAACAGTGTGAGGAAGACAGCGATAACAAGGAAGACAGCGATAACAAGGAAGAAAGCTCCTTGGAAGACAACTCCATGGAAAGTGAAAGAGAAAGTAGTGTTGAGGACGAGGAACAAGCCGAAGAAATGCAGGCAGATCAGAGCGAATGTAAAAATGAGGGAGAAAGTGATGCTGAGGAGGATGATCCCTTAGAAGAGGAGTTGGAAAAGGAGGAGAAGGAGGCGAGCAATGAAAAGGAGGAAGAAGGCCACCAGGACAACGGCGAGGAAAAGAAAAAGAACTCTAAGAAACCAGTTCGCAAGAAGACAAGGAAATCAGCTCACCACGTGTCAAGTAGCGCCAACAAAGCCATAGACATAAACGTTGAGCCCGAAATCGAAGAACAGCTAGGCAAACTAAACCACCAGATGGTTGTGCTTCACCACAAGTTATGGAAAACTGAACCCAAAACAATGAGCAACCCCCAATACAAGGAAACATTCCAGCTCATCAGTAAACTATTGAGGGACGGCAGCAGGCTCGAGAAGCGCTTGTTGGATGAAAATAGAAATGATGAAGTAGAAGAAAATGATGGTGAAGTAGACGAAGAAAATAAAGTAGAAGAGAGTGATAAAGTAAAAGAAGAAAATTATGAAGTAGAAGAAGAAAATAAAGTAGAAGAAAATGAAGTTGAAGAAGAAAATGAAGTTGAAGAAGAAAATGAAGTTGAAGAAGAAAATGAAGTTGAAGAAGGAAATGAAGTTGAAGAAGAAAACGATGAAGTCGAAGAAGGAAAAGATGAAGTCGAAGAAGAAAGTGATGATGATAGAGATGATGACGATTATGAAGATGAAGATGATGACGAATTCTGGGAGAAAGAAATAGCAGAGAAAATTATAATTTATCCACCATGTGTTATAACAATGTACGATGAGAGTCCTCCTAAGGGAGAACTCACATCTAAAAATTGGAAAGGGGGTGTTACGGTGTGACATCTTCACTACATCTTCACTACCATCTTCACTACCATACGGGGAAGGGATGTCACATCGCCCTTTATGTTTTAGTAGAGAAATGTATATTAACATCTTCACTACTGAGTAGAAGATGATTACAATGTGACATATCTTCACTACCCGGATTATGTCGCATTGTCATTGTATTTTGCTGTTGACATCTTCACTACTAGGTAGAAGATGTCACTACTTTATTTTGTTATATTCTAGGATGCCTATAGAATGTTATATAGAGTTCTAGGATGCCTATAAAATGTTATATAGAGTTTAGAAAGACAATGTAAAAGGGAGGGGGTAAGATCAGTGGGGGTGTGAGACCGAGATCCAGGCTTTTGAGAAAAAGATAAAATAAAGCTTTGAAGCTTTAAAAGTGTTTAAGTTTGCTCTTCCTTTTGTTTGTGATTAATCTGATTGCGTGCTTCAGTCGGCCCGGGACTGGGGACGTAACAATATGTATATGTAATGTATGTATGTATGTATTTATATGTGTATGTATGTATGTCATTGAGAGAGCCAACACACTCAGAGGGAGGTCAGAAGGAGGTGAGTTATGTATGTATGTATGTATGAATGTCATGTATGTATGTATGTATTTATGTATGTTTGCACATTATATGTATGTCAGGTGTGCATGTGTGTCTGTATATGTAATGTATAAATGTATGTATGTGTATGTATATATGCATGCATTCAGGTATACCGATATGTTATGTATGTATGTGTGTATGTAGGTTAGGTATGTTTGTATGTAATGTATGTATGTATGTATGTATGTGTATATATAATATGTGTGTGTGTGTATGTCATGTTTATATGTGTATGTATGTATGTATTAATGTCATTGAAAGAGCCAACACACTCAGAGGAAGGTCAGAAGGAGGTGAGTCATGTATGTTTGTATGTGTATGTATGTCTTATGTAATGTATGTATGTATGTATAGGCTATGTATGTATATGTAATGTGTGTATGTCATGTTTGCATGTATGTATGTAGGTTAAGTATGTATATGTATGTAGGCTAAGTATGTATGTATGTATTTATGTTATGTATTTATGTATGTATTTATGTAATGTATGTATGCACCTACCTACTTAACTAACAACCAACCTACCTACCTACCAACCTTCTTACCCATGGACCAACTAACCTACCAACCTATCTACCTACCTACCTACCTACCTACTTTCTTACCCATGAACCAACCAACCTACCAACCTATCTACCTACCAACCAACCAATCTACCTACCAACCAACCAACATACTTTCTTAACCATGGACCAACCAACCTACCTACCAACCAATCTACCTACTTTCTTACCCAAACTTTCTGACCCCTCCTCCTCCACCCCCATCCAACCCCCAAACATGCTGACACCCCCTCCTCCACCACCACCCCAAACATTCTGACCCCTCCTCCTCCACTCCCCCAACCCCATACATGTTGACCCCTCCTCCACTCCCAAACATGCTGACCCCTCCTCTTCCCCCAACCCCCAAGCATACTGACCTCTCCTCATACACCCCCCCAAACATGTTGACCCCTCCTGCTCCACCCCCCCAACACCCTCCATACATTCTGACCCCTCCTCAACCCCCAACCCCCAAACATTCTGACCCCTTCTCCACCCCCAACATGCTGACCTCTTCTCCTCCCCCCTCCTCCACCCCCTAACCCCCAAATATGCTGACCCCTCCTCTTCCACCCCCACCCAACCCCCAAACATGCTGACCCCTCCTCCACCCCCCTCCTCCATCTCCCAGCCCCCAAATATGCTGACTCCCCCTCCTCCACCCCCAACCCCCATACATGCTGACACCCCTCCTCCACCCCCACCCAACCCCCAAACATGCTGATCCCTCCACCCCCCAACACACTCACCAACAACACAACATACACACAAACACACTCACCAACAACACAACACACACACTCACCAACAACACAACACACACACAAACACACTCACCAACAACACAACACACACACAAACACACTCACCAACAACACAACACACACACAAACACACTCACCAACAACACAACACACACACAAACACACTCACCAACAACACAACACACACACAAACACACTCACCAACAACACAACATACACACAAACACACTCACCAACAACACAACACACACACACTCACCAACAACACAACATACACACAAACACACTCACTAACAACACAACACACACACAAACACACTCACCAACAACA